>JAUCMS010000031.1:5350137-5365058 GCA_032357445.1 Enteromius radiatus | reverse complement strand
TTATGTAAAGAAAAACTTTTATTTTGGATGCGATTAATCGCGATTAATCATTGCCCAGCACTAATATATATATATAACTTTTTGTTCCTTTTTAATGAGCACAAACAGCTGAGTCCAAGTTTAGTTTGTTGTGATACATTTATTTAAAACATTAATAAAATATATATTTTTTTTTTGCATTTTTTTGTTGTTGCAATTTTGAATCCGAATTTACTACTTTCACTATATATTACAAAACGATTTAGAATAGTGCATAAGTAAGCAAATTGTTGTATAAATGATTTTCTGTAATCAATATCTACATTATTCCCTTGCGTGAGCAATTCAAGTGCCAACCAACCAATGAAAACCTGGAAATGTGATGACAACTAATTAGAACAATTAACTGTGATGATGTAAACTTTAAAACTGTTGTGGATCCGCTCACCTTATTCACTTTATTACTTGAATAGATTAAAGAAAATTACCTTTCAGTCATAGAATAATTTGAGGGTAGTGACATTTTACATGTAAATATGCTTTTTCTTACAGCTCACATAACAAAGAAATGTGTATAATGGTAGGATTAATAAGCACACGCTCATTTTCTCAAAGGATCTTTTTCAAAAAAATATTTCCACATATCGATTAACTACATAACTCACTGTAGCTGCTTTAAAACTACTTTAAACAGTTGCTGAACCACTTGATGCTGCCTTTTTAAGTAAACCAGAAATTAGTGTATAATTATAACGTATATAGTTCTAGATTTAGACCTTATATACTGTATATGTATAGATGTTTTAAATAACATGATCAGTCAAGGCCATGTTACTTACATTTTATTTGCATTTGATGCTTGGCAAGTGTTAATATTTGGTTGTTGTTATTTAACTGCCTACTTTTACATGCAATTCAGATTCCCCGCTGTATAAATATCCTGGGAACACACTGATACATGACGCTGTAAGAATGCCAAAAAAGCACTATGTCTGTCTTTTTGAATTAGGAATACAGATACGGATCTGAATTGACTCTAATGTGGTGGTTTGTCACTAAATAGTTTGGGAGCTGGAGAGCATGTGGGCCGTAGTCCCACTGCACTACATAAAGAGCATTATTGCAGCTCAGTCTGGTGGGCCGCTGAATCCGGCAACTGAGCAGAAGCTACAGCATTCTCCATATTAAAGCAGATATTTCTCTCGTGTATATGCTTAGAACATTGTGTGAGTAAAGCCTACAGTAAGTCATGCGTTCAATTTCCAGGTAATGCACACACTGAATGCTAAATATAATGAATGAGTGGTTTTCATAGTGACAACTCACATACAGTCAGAATTAAAAAAAGATTTATCCAAAAAAGGTTTATCCAAAAATAAAATGTACTCACCCTCAGGCTATCCAAGCTGTTGATGGGTTTGTTTTGACTTTTTTAACTGAAGCGTTACTATGGATTAACAGTGATATTATGGGTTCCAAATCTGTTCCAATGAAGAAACAAACTCATCTACATTTCGCATGTCCTGAGGGTGAGAAAATTCTCAGCAAACTTGAACTTTTGTGTGGACTATTTTTTAACTTTCAACAACGTTGATATATTCAAGGGTTTTGTAGCTATATCTGTCTATACAGAGTTAACCTACCCTTAAAAAACGTATCAGTCACTTGAGTAATAACACTGGTAAAGATAGAATGTAAACACCTCATTTCACAAATAATTTCATCCATATGCTTTTTTTGCATTCATTTCAAAATAACTGAAAAATCCCATATATTTAAATAATGTGTATCTTGTAGTTGACATGGGATCTGGAATACTATTAAGTATGCTAAATGTATTTCCAAACTTTTGAAAACTGAGCTTTTTAACTCATTAGGGCAAGTCAACCAAATAAGAAAAATAAAAAAGTTTATTCTCTTTTAGGAAGTCATTAGCTTATAAAATGTGTGCGATGAAGCTTTTTTAAATGTCCTCCTTATGAGACACCTAGCTGCCCCTTCCAAAGAGCAAAAAACCCATGCGCATTGAACTGGTGCACTCCATCCGAAAATGACCTTTACCAAACCTCCAGGAAATGCACAACACTGTTAAGCACATGCACTGCCCTGTTTATTCATGCAGAACGGTGCACGCCATCGCATTGTTATTTCAGAATGCCCATCCATATTAGACGAAGAGTTATGAGCAGGGGACACAAGCGAACCGAATTCACACATGGGCAAGAAAACAAGCGAGCTGTTAATGCACGTATAATTAAACAGTCCTCCAAAGCAACTCAACACTCCGCCAAATAATTCTCTCAGGTTTGGAGGCTCAGTAGTGATGTCCAATTAATTGTTGCCAGCCGCATCTAGCTAGCTGTCAATGCATCTCTATCTAATGAAGCTCATTTTAATGAACCCACAGAAAAGGACAGTTCAGATATGAGGAGCAAGAACACAATTACCAACACGCTTACTCATTAAATGCATGGAGAGGAACACTAATAAATTAGGTTTCATCAGCATCAGTACACTGTGTGTGTTTACGCTACCCCCAGGTACTTCATTTACAGTTCATCATACGTGAAAGATGATATTTCATACATAAAGTCACACTGCCAGCGGCCCGCTCACATTGCAGCCAGGCACACTATGTTTATTCATCAGCAGAGGGCAGTGAGAGAGTAACTATAAGACAAACAGAAGTTGAAGAGACTACAGTGAAGTTGTTTTGCTTGCCTTGTTGTGTTTTAGATGCGGTTTACTGACTATGACCTTGGAGACATCTTAAATGTTGTGAGGATGCTTTGTTCACTGAATAAGCTTTGAGTTTTAAGAAATATAGCCACAAACAGCAATTAGTTGGATCCGGTGCATATAGGAATCGATCCAAAGTTCAAAGTTGTGCATTGTTTTCTCTGACATCTCAGTATAGAAGATTTTTTACTCTTTTTACCTGGTTGACTTGTGATCTATAATTTTTTTTCTTTTTTGTTTGCTCAGTGCAGACACCTCTTATTGTTCATATTATGTCTGCCTCAGTAATACAAATTAAATTTAAAGCTTAAGGATAGCCCACATTTATTATAAGTCTATGAACTTGCCTCAACTGCAATTAATTTCCTTGGTCCAAAAAAACTACTTAAAGGAGTCATGAACTGCCTCTTTTTTTTGATTGTGTACTGTTCTCTGAGGTCCATGTATAATGTTATCAAGATTTTTACATCAAAAATCATAATTTAGAAGTAATAGGATGTTTTTGGCCACCCTCAACTGAATGCTCTGTTTGAATAGGCGTGGTGGATTGTACACTTTGTATACTAACACTTGAGTGTGTTTGACAGTCTACATCCTTCACAGAGGCATGCTGCTGTGATTCAGGTTAAAACCCACATAAATACACATATTAAACAATCTGCAATAGTGGTAACATAAAACGCTTACAGTTACAGTTTGCAACAGTACTGTTGGATCTATAGTTGGCACGGCATTGTGCTTTTAGTTTTAGTCCATTTTAAAAAAAAAATCACATTGATTTGTGCCTTGATTTTTGGCGTTTTGTTGTTTTTGGAGCCATCTTTACATTTGGTTTCTGTGTCAACCTGCTTGTTTGCTCCTCTTATAAACACTTCATATGCAAATTGGTGGGTGGGGTTACACAGGGAGCAACGTAAAAGCAGGTGTTGATCTTCTTTGGCAAAGGTGTTGTTTAGCCACACTATTACATCATAGAGTGATACATTCCACAAGCTGTCATTTTAGCAGACTGGCTTCAATGTAAGCTGTTTTTAGACTTTAGAAAGTTCTGAGTTCTGAAACTTACAGGATGTTTTTATATTCTTTTGACAAACGATCAAGGGAATTTTGGTTTCTCAGTCTTTAATACATTTTGCTTATGGAATGGGTGAAAAGCTTTCTATGGATGATGTAAAAAATAAGATCCATTGGACAAAGTGGCTAATAATGGTTAATTTTAAAAACTTGGCCTGATTAAATCAACAAAAACTCAGTGTGCCTGAAATATTTGGTGAAAAGTCACAACAGGCATAAAGCACACAAACTAGGAAATACTTTGGGAGTTTCTAAGTCATCATCTGATTGGTTGAATTTTTACAGGATTTCAAGGAGACATGTTTGTTGCGTTCTTTAATGTTGTACTTGCATGGAACTAAACCAATGTGACCCCAAAACCCCTCATGGGTGAAGAAAGTCATTGTCTTTGTGACAATGATCGATTATCATGATCAGCTAAATGCTGGATTTTCACAACTATGTGAAGTTCAAAGCCTAGACTCTGGACCATTGTTGCAGTATACTTTCACAACATTCTTCAATGAATGGTTTATTATGCATGATGGTCTGTTATTGTAGGGACATCGACTTTACATTTTCATGCCCCTAAATATAACACTGAACAAAAGAAACTGTGATTCATTGTTTTGCATGTCTTCTTGTGAGGTCTTTGGCAAATGAAAGCTGCAGTAGAATCCAGAAGCCATTTGTATAAACAGTCACTTTTTCTTAAGAACTAGTTTAATGTACAGGTAGTTAACCATGTGGTAATCAGTCTTACTTTATGGATTCAAATTAGACCAATCTACACTTTTATGTAATTGACTTCAAAAGACTATGCTAAAAAATTAGAGGAACCAGCCACAGACCGTCTGTCAGTCTAGGTATGACTAGTCGTGTTGCTCTAATGTGAAATTTAACTCTTTAACTCAAATGAGATAGTGATGGGGCTGATGTTTTAAATATTGCAAATTTAACCAGTAGTTGCCGGGCAACCATATTTCTCATCAGTCCCAAAATCACACAATATGCAATAAACCCTCAGAGACTTCATGCATGCAAAGTTCGGTCACTGTTTAAAATGAGCAATAAGAATAATGATAAGCTAAAGGAGAAACAACTCTTGAAACTTTATTTAAATCACTCGTTTCAACCAGATGCCTGTAAATGGTGTGCCTTGTTTTGCCTATTGAAGAAAATCAAAAGTATGGACCGAAATAAAACAAATCACTCGAAACAAAAGAACTCTCCCATGAGTGAGGCTGGGATATATGGGAAGCAAGTCCGACTGTTGTTGTGCTCTAGCTGTCACTTCACTGCCTCTGTGTCACACTCTCATTCTCTCAAATCTGTTTCTCTCCCCATTTTATCGCATTCTCTTTCAGTCACCTCCTTATGTGCACACACATGTACTCACACACATATAACGATACCCCTCGTATTCATCAGACAACAGAAGAGCTGAATGACAATGACTTAGAAGCCATGTCGAGGTGTCCACAGAGGCGGCATGCATTATGGAGGAAGTCTCTGTACAGAGAATGTGAGGTAAGGCTGTATCCCTGAGCTGAAACACACAGCAAATGGAGAAAGATCCTGTGCACCCCCTTTAAGTTTTGGCCTCATTTCATCTCAATGTGCTGTCACGCCACCCTGCCAGCCCCTCCGATTCATTATCAGTTCCTCTGACAAGCATGTGGAATAATCATGTACAGTAATCCATTATTCCACAGCTATATCTACCGACTGAAAAAGGTTGCTTCACTAAGAGCTCTTGGAAATGAGAACATGCAAATGTATTTAAAGCTTTCATTTACCCTTAAGAAGGATAAGAATCTTTTTTTTTTTTTTAGTCTATGTAACTGATTTGAATAGATTAAAATGTATTATAATGAGAGCTATACATGCCTAGCTGTTGGAGGGGAACTGAGATGCATGGAAGAAACTACATTTGCATCTCCTGAAGGAAAAATCAGTGTTTACAAGGCAGCAAAATAAGTTTTAGGTAATTTTATAGGTTTTGGGCTTTGGTTTTGTAGTTATACAAGTACATAAATTATACTTGTATAAAATAAATCAATGTTTAATGTATGCAAGAGCAAAATCACCAGTACTCAAATTTCAACTCACTCACTCACTCACTCACTCATGATTAGTCGTGATTAATCACATCCAAAATAAAGGTTTTTGTTTGTATGTGTATATATTAATATATAAAAATAACATATTTTTCTTAAATATAAACACATCTCTGCATGCATTCCATATATATATGTACAACTCTAACTGGACGCATAAATATGGTGCTGTGCATGCTGTAGCGTTTATTAAAGTGTGAATGAAATTCAGTGAAAGCTCTTAAAGAAATAGCAGCCAAATAATGTGCTGTAATGTCTTTTAATCAAAGAACAAAAGAAAAAAAAATTGGCAGCTTATTGTTATGCAATTCATTGAAAGGTTTTAATCAAAGGACCTAATAATCATATGCAAAATTTATTTGATCTAAAATGTTCTTTTACATAATTTCAATCAATAAATGATCATTTGATTTAAATAAAAAATATATAAACATAATCAAACATCAGATACATAAGATGTTACAGAACTACTCATTACACAAATACCAAAAGATGAGTCACAGTCCAACTCCTGCTCCATTTAGCTCAGTGAGATAATAAATCAACCCTCATGAACGGCCTAAGAGACACCACAAACATGCCACAGTCCTTTCTGATTTTACAGGATTAGTAATGGAAGACATGGCGAGAGGCTAATTTGATGGGAGATAAATTGTAAACGCAATGCCACTCAACGCTTTCCAGTCTACTTGCTATTAACGACCGCTTTGTCAAGTCCCAGTAATGACATTGCCATTTTTTATTTGTCAATTTGTTGATTGTCTAGATGACTACATGTTATTTAAAGGAAAACATACCTTGTTAAGTATTTAATGGACAGCTTAATGTGTGGACATTAAAATGCATTTACAAAATCTTGACGACGCATAGTTTTAAAAATAAATAAGAGCTCTACTCTTCAGTCACTTAATTATGATTTCATTTATCTAACTAGATGCATTGTGCATTGCTGAAAGCTAAGTGTTAGGCTTGTTTATCCACAACCAATGGTGCTATAGACATGGCATATTTTAATACAATTCAAATTATCATATATGGCTTAAAAAAATTGTGTGTATATAAATATTTTCATTCACAAAGAAGAAAAAGAAAAGAAGACCAAGTTTTTAAAGGGCGACAATCTCTAATGAGTTTTATTGTCTTTGATTGATAGCATCTAATCACTGTACTAATCAGAGCCCAGCAGTTAGTGCACATGCTTCTGCTAGGGATGCTAATATGATATTATTAAATTACAATTAATTAGAAGTTTTAAAACTACACTGTCACTGTTTTGTTCGGAATTAACAGTATATAAATAATGAACAAGTATATGATAAACAATCTCGCAAGCCGTTCTTGTTCTTTACTACATTGCTATTATAAACTTACAATTATTACTTAAGTTTTAGAGCACCTCAAGCATTCGGATTCAGAAAGTGGAACTGAAGCACAACTCGCGTAATTACCAAAACAATGTTTTATGCTTAAGGGTTACATAGTGTAACTGCTAAAGTTACATAGCTTTTATTTATTTATTCATTCTACAATGTGAATGGCCCTGTGCATTCATTAAAAAAAATGCCTGAGCTCCTCTCTGCTAATTAAAGCTAGTCAGATAGATAGCCATTACTGCATGCCCTCATTTTCTGAAACTATGACTTTGTATGAGGATCTCAATAATGAGTGAGTGTCAGAAATCCAGAGCGTGGCCAATCACGGGTCCCTCTCCTTGGGACGGTCAAGGCTATGTCAGTGTCCACAAGCCCACAGCCTCCTGCTTCACCCAGATCAGAGAAACTCTCTCCACAGGAGGTGGCCAACGAGGCTTACACTAGCTCTGATGAGAGGAAGGGCAGTGGGGAGTCGAACTCTGATAAGACAAAAGAAAAAGCACAGGAAAAGAATAAAAGAGAATCTGGCAAAGAGCGGATGAAGCCGACAAATGGCTGATGTTTTTTCTGGGATGGCTCCTGTTGCCTGTTTTGATCTTAATGTCCATTTCTGATTTAGTTCACTGAGAGGTCGTTTTCTCAAGTAACAAGGATCACTTGATGTATATCTTACTCGGATTGTTTGAAGGAAGCTGAATGTTCTTGCGTATAAAGTAAATGACAGAAAAATCCCTGATTTTTTTTTTTTCTTCACTGTGTGCATATGCAGAATTGCTTCGAGACATAATTAAAACTTTTTTAATTAGAGGGCTTATGGCTACAGTTCCCTCTGAACTCACACATAATGCAAAACCTATTTAAAATTGTTAGGTCATCAGTTATGTGGAACCTTTCCAAAACTTTCCCGCAGATATATTGCAACATTTCAGATTGTCAGCCAACTCGCTATTTTGTCAGTTGGGAAATCAAGCCTTCTAAAAAGTAATCGTTTCTTGTAACTTTCAAATATTGACCAGTTCAAGAATCATCAGCCATCGTCAAACAAACCTGAAATAACAATCGAAATATCAACTTTGCTTCTGAATCTCATTTGCAAGCCGCGGCTCATTTCGCTGGAAAAGGTCAAATGGGCATCAGTTTTTTGTAACTCCCAATGATGTTGGCACTTGTGAAGCTATAAACTATAAATACCCATAAAAACTTCTCTGTTAAGTGCAGTTTGAGTGGGAGGAACAAGCTGGCTCAGACGGTACAGATTGTTTTATAATAAACACACTGATCTTTGAAAACAACACCGCATCTGACAGTAAACTCTAACCAGACTCCTTCAGCCAAAACAATAGATCCCTAAATTACAACTCAGACTGGATGTCCAAGAAGGGTGTTTGCTTGGCACTGAATTGCAAGGCATCTGTGATTTCAATTGTTTTAGAGGGTACTTGCTAATTTCCAATATTATCTGTCACACCTCTCTCACCAAACACAAACGGTTTCTAATAACACGCAGTTTCAAAAGCGTGGTTACTCAGAATGTTTCCTGACCTTGATGATGAACAAATGCTGGTTTGTTTTGTGAAGCCAGCATCAAAATGTATTTTTATGTATCGTTTTTACTGAGGATAAGGTTATACTGCCTATATTTTCAGTGCTATTTTATGAAAATAAACAAATGCAGTGTAACATATGATTTATCAATATGTTATGTATCACTTTTTGATGACATTTTCATTAAATGTAACTTTTATATAAATATTTCCTAAATAATTGTTTCAAAAACACAAATTCATTCAGGAACACCTACTTTGTGTTACACAGAGACCGAACAATTATTGTTGGATTTACAATACAGTGTATATTTTACAGTACTGTGTTCAGACCTAACAATTCTTTTCTTTTACAACTATTTGGATCAAAAATAGAGGTATCTGGTAATATTGTATTCTTTATGTAGCTGACCTTATTTATTGAACTTTTGCATAAAAGGTATCACAATATCACAATCCAAGGGTGTTACAGCCTAATATGATGACAGAATGTTGATATCACCAGTAGCTTATAGACGATTTCAACTACAACAACATAAACAAACGTTACTGCGCATGCGTGCTTTTGTGGCCCTAACGTAAATTCCGGTAAACATCCCAATAGAATCAATAACAACAACTAAGTCCTTTCTAGATTAGATAATTTTTTTGATAACAAGCAAAATATGTTCCCTGTGCAAATTTAAAAAAATGCAGACTCATTCTCTGCCAGCAGGAGGTGCTTTAAGTATGAGAAACTAGAGGTTTCCCTGATAACGGCTGTAGACAAACGCTGCAAATGAAATTTTCTAAAGACAGACTTCCTTCAGAAAAATGATTTTTAAACAGGCATTACGTGGTTGTAGCCGGTGGCACTAACCAGACTGATAAACAAACACAGACCGGAAGTTAACTTAGGTCCAGGCGCATGCGCTCGATGAAACCGTTTATACTGTCATCACATTAGTACCCATCAAAAAAAGTATCCATGTATTACTTTTCAGGACTGTTTTGGATATAAATGGATTTTACCTGCAGTACAGAGTCGTTTACAAGCTGCTCACACAATAAAATGCTGCTTTAGCTCTGCTTTAGCTCTGATAAATGATAGTAAACATTTGCCAGTTTTACATAAATTGCCTCAAAGGTGTACATCTTATCCAGTGCTCTTTTTGTCTTCTGTCTTAATTTATCCCATTGTTATTTCAGTGTAAAAAAAATGCAAAAGTAAACCATCTAAATGAATCAAACTGAATTGTGGACAATTTTAGACTTTTGCAAACCATGTGAATAGATCATCTACGGATTGCTAGTTGTTTTTTGGAACAACTGAAAGACAGTAACTAAATATTTAAGGAATGGTGATTCTCAGGCTGAAGCTCAGCTTAAAAATAAGGATTTATCAGAAGTGTTATATACTGGGGAAATGCTGAAGAAAAAAGCCTATGCTAGCTGGCTTGTCTTAGCTAAACTGGACATTTCTGGTTTTAATTGGTTGTTCTGGTTTCAGTCTGACCAGCTAAATCCTGCCAACCAACATAAGCTTTTAGCTTCTTTTTTTTTAGTGACGCCCTGTAACACTTGCATTCTGTTAACTGTTCTGGAACAACAGTGCTTTTGCTTGTTTGATATAGCTGAGATATTTACATCTATTATGCTGCTGTAAATATAATGTCAGTTACTGTTATGTAAAGCGTTATTGCTCAGCTCTTCAGATTGTCCAAACTGGAAGATGGAATTGACCACCGTGTGGTGTCTCTTAATGCAGCTAATTTAGGAGTTGGCTGCTCAGAGCACCTGCTAGTACGTGGAAATGCAGACGCTAAGAAACAGTGTTGGTGTCCTCTGGCCCTCTTTAAAGGGCAATCCATAATTGCTACAACTGACAGGCCGTTAGTGGCACAACAATTGAAAATGCCTTTTTACAACAGCCATGCTTACATAACCCTCTGCAGAGACCTTGGATATTGCAAATGCATAGTCTGTAAAAGATTTTCTCCATTTGTGCAAATTCCACTGACATCTGCATTCTCAGCTCTTCTTTAGTAACAATTAGCCTTGCTCATAATGTTTTTGACAGTGCTGTGCAAATGGACCCTATTCTAGATACCAACTGTACGTCCTTGTCTTGGTTAGACAATCTCAGTCAGAAGAAGGGGGAAATTATCTCCATTCTATCCACAGATGCTTATGAAACTTCTTGAACACTCTCTCTCTCTCTCTCTTTCACACACACACACACACTCTCTCCAAAGGCGAAATGTTTTTTATACTGTACAGACTGTATGTGGTATTACCCTACACCTAAAACTACCCCTTACAGGAAACTATGTGCATTTTTAGACCATTTACTATGTTTTTTAACATACACTGAACACTGAAAATGACCTCATAAAGCACCTTCATATTGTAATACCCATGTCATTATACAAATGTGTGTCCGCATAAACATGCACACACATACATACAGTATCTCACAAAAGTAAATACACCCCTCACATTTTTGTAAATATTTTATTATATCTTTTCATGGGACAATGCTAAAGACATGAAACTCTGATAGAATGTAAAGTAATCAGTGTACAGCTTGAATAATGGTGTAAAGTTGATGTCCCCTCAAAATAACTCAACACACAGCCATTAATGTCTGAACTGCTGGCAACAAAAGTGAGGGGTGTACTCACTTTTGTGAGATACTGTACATACATACATACAGTTATGTATAAGTACATGCATATACACATATGTATATGCTTTTTTAGTATAGCTTTTTCTCAGTGTGGTGAATTTGATGCATGTGACGTCTTCAGTACAACTAAAAACAGGTAATTACAATCAGTGGCCAAATTTTGACAATGGAGGCAATCAGAGATGTCTAATGATTTCGCTGACCTGTTTTTAATTCTAAAAAGTGCAAACATTTAATTCCCTTTGTCTTGTTATAAGAAATTAAATGTACCTTTATATTTTTATGTAAAAAATATACTGAGCACTTTCAGATCTGAAAATTTCCACTGGTTTGTATATCTTTTTGTGAAAGGTAAGGAAGTAAAAAAACTATATTAGGCACAATTTTGTCAGAGAGTTTGGAAAATTTCTTAAAATACGATCCCTTTAGTATTTGCTTAATAAGTCCTGCCCTACTAATAGTAGAATATTTTACATGCATGTGTCCTTTTGGAGAGCAGGTTATTATCAGCACCAGTAGATTTCAACATCCTATCTGTTGACTCTTCCAAATCCCCCTCAGGCTTTGGCATTAGAAGTGTGCTCAGGTCTACTTTTCATTCTTGTTTACACAAAGTCTCTGCCCACAGCCCTGGAGATTGTGGGCTTGCTTGTTTTCGGTGATTTCACACCTGCCTCCATTCCTGATAAGCTAATGACTGCTGCTCACTGCAGCGATAGCACAGCTCTGACATCATGTGATCAGATGTGCTGTAAGCAAAAGAATGTTCACCTTTTCATGTGTGATTAAGCACAAATGCATTGCACAGTTTTACAATAAAATAAATATCATTTATTGTAAAATCATCCATTACCATTGTTCTAATCTAAAAGACTGCACCGAACCAAAATAAATATGTTTCAGTTTCAAAGGTTTGTTCAAATGCTGTCCGTCAGCAGATTTGAACTAAAATATATTACGATAAGATCATGTGGCAGAATTTATTTTGATTTATGTATTAGAAAGATAATATTATTAACTCAGGATGTTTATGTGGATGCTTCAAGCAAGCAGTTCACCTCTGGATTTCTGGTGCTCAGGAGAAAATGGCAGTTTGATGGATGGAGTTCATAATTGACTTCATCCACTAAGAGCGCTTCTAATTTTCTCACAACCAGAACAGATGGGGGTGCATGATGAATGAAATATCCCAATTTATTGTTGCAAGTTATTCTCATAAAAATCAGCTTTCCATGCAGTTAAACAACGATACTTTCAAATATTTTACAATAGATATTACAAAACTATATATTATATTATAAATCTAATTCACATATGTATTAGAAAACGTTTCAGTAATAGCTTTATTATGGTATTAGATATGCTTTATTATGGTGTAGAATGCTGCTGCTCGTCACCGGCATAACTTGTGCATTTTAGAGGTGCTTTAAGGTCACTGGAAAATTGTAAGCAGAGATTCTTTTAAACTGCTGGGATATTATAATGCCTAGCTTTAAGTGGTCCACTTTTATTTCCCCAATTCTGGTCATTAAGGCCTTTATCAGCATTGCATTAGAGACACTGTATCACCCCAGCTGTGAAATAATATCCACTGAAACAGACAAGCACTTTAAGACCAAATTTCTCATGTCATGAAAAAAAAGAAGGTGAATCAACCCTGAATTCTGCATTTCGAGGTAGGGAATGCACTTAACCTGGGTCGAAAAGAACCATTAAAGAGTGGAAGCATCTAATCATTAGCTTAAATTCAAAGGAAATGTCTTACTTACTGAAAAATAGCCAAGCATTTAGTGTAAATGTGGCTATTTCTGTCTTTCTGTCATTGTTTACTTGAATCAGTTCAGTCATATAGGAAGTGTGACATGCTTTATGCTAGATGTTTTTCTAAATGATGGTTATTCCATTTGGAGGTTATAATCACAGGATGCTACTGGCTATACAAGAATACAGCCACTTTACTTTTTGCACATGGTTTCATCACTCTCATCAACAGTCCATAGTTACAATAAAAATATATCTTTATCTTGTGGTTATTTTGGGAAGAAACGAAGGGGTGGGGGTTCTTTTACCCCACTCTACCCACTTAATTTCCTTCAAAATGTAGATTATAAAAGGTGAGAAAGGGACATAGAAATAAAGAGAACAGAGGCATTCAGGCAAATGCAATTTAACCTACATACTCTTCAAATGGCTCTTGGGGTGATGTGTGTGGCCGCATCAATCACACTGCTTTGTCTGAGGACACTCTGAATCGTGAACATGATGAAATTGCCATCATCTTATAGGACAAGGGGGTGGCCCTATATCTTAACAAGTGGCCAGGCTTAAGTTTACTCTGAATGGAAAAGTAATTGATTTAAGGTAACGCAGGGCTGCTGGGAGATCCATTGTCGCACCTTTTATAGTTTAATGTGCTCATCTGATGTCTTGATGTGATGCATGATGCCCTTACCTACAGAGCTGAGGAGATATGGTCGACAGAGCAATAGCGCGCCTTGCCCGTAGGACAGCTATATCAATTTCCTGCAATTGAGTCAAATGCTTGTGTTTGCGCTCCCATCAGCACAAATAAGGAGCTATTGGGGGATGGTCGAGGAGTTTCGATTTCCTGCGGCTGCCGACCGCCCGGGCGTTTGTCACTGTTTCTGCTGCTGGCGAGGAGAGTTGCTGTGCTGATGCGTTGGGAGGGTAACAGATGGGGTTTCTAATGTCATGAAGCAGCTGCTTGTTGGCCAATGTTAATGATGATGGGCATGTGCATCTGTAGCAAATGCTGAGCTAGCTTACAAGTGAACATTGCGCTTTCACAAGGAAATGAGACGGAGGGAGGCAACTGTTACCTGCTACAAACGTGCTGGCTGTGGTCATTAGCAAATCTGCTTCTGCTAGGTGAGGGTATTGTGGATATGAGAAAACGAAGGTCACACTATATTGAGAGCGTATTGCTGCCATATGGTAGGATTACAAACTCCTTGAAACTTTGATGGAGTACAGGTCAGCACGTCTGACTTGCATAACCACCAATTAAAATTTTTATATATTGATTATATATGAAGAGTTTATTTGCAAAAACAGATAACTGTGTTTTTTGTTTTTCAAAAATATAGTTTTTTTTTTTCATTATTTAATTTTCAAATTATGTTTTTATTGTACTGTAACTGTTTTTTAAAGTCTTTTTTTAACCTACACTCTAAAAATGCTAAATATTTAACCCATCCTCTTGGGTAGTTTTATTTTACTTGTTTACTTGTTTACTTGTTGTTACTTGTTGTTGTTTAAAAATGACTATATGGTTGGATTAAAAGTAGGGGTGTAAAGATTTGCGTATCGTGTCTCATACGATTCATGTGCTGCGTCCGAAATCACTCACTTCCCTACTATATAGTACGTGAAAAACAGTATGCAAGGCGAGTAGTATGTCCGAATTCATAGCATTCGAAAATCA
>JAUCMS010000031.1:5310103-5340712 GCA_032357445.1 Enteromius radiatus | reverse complement strand
ATCAACTCAGAAACCCGAATACCGACCTTAACCCGATCATAACCCGGATATTGGCTGCATGTAAACGTAGTCACTGTCTCCTCCAAGTCATGAATAGACACACCCCTTACTGCTGATTGGCCAGAAGTTTGTTTTGACAAACAGCCTGAATCTTTTTCTAAAGCATTTTCGAAAAATCGCCTTTAAGATTTCTAGCTTAAAAAAACACACAAAAGTATGAATTATAATACATTAGGGACAAATAGACTGAAATGTGAGGATCTGGTTGAACTAAAATTTTAGGAAACAGAAAATAATAGAACAATTTGACCAAGAAATGTGCTTGACTATGGGATGCGATCAGCCTAAACTCCATACAAGTCTATTACATTCACATACAAATATTTTCACCTTTTTTTTTTGGTATTTGGGGCAGTACTGCATTTTTATGTCATAATCAGTTGTACCCTTTTAAAACCCCATTTTACTCCAAAGATAACCTCACAAACATGCACAATCGAGGAAAGAACAATACACAGTGCCATTAATCATTTGATATGAGTAAACCGTGCCACTTAGAACATTTACTCTTATTTGGGACAATTAGATTCCTCTGCTTTCTAGGTCCAGGTTGATACTAACCAGACTTTGTTGAGGAAACAAATAACAGGATTTGTGCTATTAATAGAAAAACACCCCAGACCCACAGGTATTTCATAAATATCCCTCTCATCAACCATCCTAAGCAGTTAATCAAAAGCCACCAATTGTTTCCCTAATGTATTCAGCTGTATTTAGCACTTCTGAAATTACTCTCACACCTAGAGACAAGTACATACATGCAGGGATGATCTGGGTCATCATGGTAAGTTCTCCAGACAGAGGATGATTTTAAACACTTTTAAATGTAATGATAGTTATTTAGTTGAATATTTATAGTGCAAAGCTTAGATTTGCAATGCAAAGTGCAATGCTGTGTACCAAATGAAAGAATTTGCATGTTCCATCTTTAACAAAACAATGAGTTAATTAAATTGCCCACTTCATACTGTCATTCGGCAGCATAACAAATTAAAATTGTCCAGTGTGATTAAATGGGGTGATTGTCTTGTAATTATTCTTCATAATTAGTGCTGCAGAGTTAAAGCATATTATAATGTCAAAGGACAGGATGGCTGAATCAGAATGAAGATTAACATAGAGAGCAAAATTTGAACAGTGAACATTTCCAAACTACACCGCCATGAGATTACTTGAAGTGTATCTACAGTATCTATCTATTTATCTACAGGTATCTATCTACGTATCTATCAAAGTCTCAGCAGCATGGAAATTAAAAGTCACCTGTGACGCACAGAGGAGTGGATCTTTGTATTAGAGAAACAGCCCGCCATTTGGGACATGGCCTCAACGTCTCTAAATGAAATGATTCACCCAGATTGTCCCAGCAATCCCCCAAGGAATGGACACATCCTGCTCCGAGTTCCTCCCTTTGGAAGCCATCTTGTCTTCTCAATAAACTAATAGAGCCCTATGAGATGTGTGTTATTTCTGGAGAGCAGATCTTTGCATGGTCCCGCTCTCTTGCAAATGAATCTGGGGGTCTGTATTCGAGGTCCGTATTGGCCTGAAATCTTCCTGACATCTTAGAGTGGAAGGAAAAGGATTGCTGATGAATTGGCTGGGGGTGCAGAGATTTGAGACGGAGCCCAGGGGCCGGGCAATGCCCTCAGGATTGACACTTTCAGAGACGTCCGTGACGCCTTTACGGAAATTAGACTCTTTCCACGGCTTGAATTTATTTCACTCTGAAAAGTTGAGAATCGTCACACATACACATTCACACCATGCCATGTGTGCGGTGCCAAATACGTACTTTTAATTCCTAAAAGCATCAAACCATAACTTACTTCAATATGATCTACAGCTGCCCTGACAAGCCTATATACCAGCTCATTTCAAAAGCCAGAAGCATATGCAACCAAATTACTAACCTTTGTCACATAGTTTCCTTTTCTCAAAGTCAGTAAATAAGTCGATCGTGAGAAAAGCAAGAGGCTAAACTCATTATAAATCTTGACAGGCTGATTTTTTACTCCCAACAATTCTTAAAACGGAGAGATTTTAATCAAGGCAGTTTAATGCCTGTGCAGCTCTTGGTTATTAAAATCTGATGTGGCAGGAGGGGGTTTTTTTCAGGTGCATGCCGGTAATTAGATTGAGAAAATCAGACAGAGGTCTACTCAGCAAAGATTGTCCATTTCCTCTCGGCTGTGGCATAATTTAAACATGAGATAGATGAACTGATTTGAGGGGTCAGATCAATGACCGTACACAGCCACTAAGAATCTCTTTCTTCATGATATTTACCACAAAACGACAAGATCAATTTATACTCACTCTAACACAGTAGATAAGAGCGATCAATCACAAGCTGTAGGCCTCTGTTACTAATTTCATATCTGGAGGGCGGATTTGATGGAGGCTTCTTGAAATTCAGGAGCATTTTCAGAACTGCAGTTGATTTGAATGTGGTTCAGGTACTCGGCGACGGCGCATAATTCACTTTGGATTGAGTTCTCTGAAAAAGACTCAGTTGGGCAGAATTGTAATGATTCTTTAGAGAGGTGTTTAAACAGGAATCAATGAAGGTGTCACGGTGCAGGTTTGAGTGCGATAACCCCCTTTCCCCTTTTCTTATTCTTGCAAAGACAAGCAAAATGCCCGTGGTGCTTTCAGGTCTGCGAGGAGATGGTCTTAATTTTATGTGGCGCATATTCATTTGAGATAGGGGGTATTGGATTTAAGTGGAAGTGTTATTGAAATATGTACCAAACAGTGTGTCTTTTGGTCCGTCGTGGCTCAGAGGAAGTAATCTCAGTGCGAATTAATGATCTGGCTAATTTTAGGAAGCCGTGGGGTGTTGGAGGATTCCTGTAAGAACAAGAACATTGCAAGGTTAAATCCCCGGAGAGATCCAACATTTCATCCCACAGAGTTAAATCTGAAATCTCCCGATACTGTTCTGACACTACATTCGAGAATAGACTAACCAACATAAAAAGATTTTAAGTTTGCCCACCTACACAAGACAACTTGAACAAGCCATAGACAGAGGATTTTTTACATTTTTTAATTGTGTATTGAAAAGACTGGTTAATTATAATTATAAAATCAATCAATAATAATAATAACAACTGTTTTATTGAACTTTCGTTTAATCAAATTATCTTAAAAATGTATTAAGGTTTCCCAATATTAAGCACCTATTTTAAAAATGTATAAAAATGTTTCTTTAGCAACAAAGTAAGGATGCAAAACATATATCATGTGGTGCAATTGTCATCACTGGAATAATTACATTGTGGAACATATTCAAAAATAAAAATTTTAAATTGTAATATTTTTGTGTCATGACAACTTTCTCAGAATTTAGCATTGTAATATACCTAACAAGACTTGCTACTGCCAAAAACATCAGCAGACATGCTGCTGCACATATAACATGAAGTAACCCGCATATAAAACATACATGAAATTACCCCATATCAGATCTATACAGGTGGAGCTGGGGAAGGTGAAGGGTTTCTGAATCATGCCACAGCTGCTACAGCAAACAATAGCCAAGTATTTGAATGAGCAGAAAGCTCATTGGCTTCTGGTGTGTGAATAATAATGTAATTATGTTAGACTGAGTAAGAACCTATTGACTTACACCGTCTAGTGTTTCATGACAGAACTTGGCATTTTTTTTTCATTTATTGTATACACTAGACTTTATATAATAGTTAATAAAATATAATATTTAATGGTCCTTGGAATTTTTTAACAATAAGCTATGCAAAATACATCTTCAAAATTCTCTCTCTCATGCAGTATCATTATAAAAAGTTCCCTATTAAAACAATACTGGAAGCACAGATGAGACTCCTTGTATCAACATTTTGAAGGATTCTATCAATAAAATAGCTCAGGTTACTGCATGGCACAAAGCAATCTCTGAACATCCTGCAGACACAGACTAATAAACTTCAGGTAAACCCAGAGCTGAAGACAGAGTGAGCATTCTCTCTTTGCCCCTTGCTGTCCATCAGGCAGGTTAAAGCATTTGAGTGGACCAGATCACAGAGACAGAGATGCCACTGGCCCTGACCCTGTCGGCCTTCAAGATTAAAGCGCCATGCAGTGTGTGTCAATCAGGCCAATTGTACTGGCCAGCTAGTGCTGACGGACTGAAAGTGTGCAGCAGAGGAGATGATGCATGTTGCTTGGCTCCCACTGAGAACGGCTTGTGAATGGATGTCTGGAATACCTCCAAAACTTCCTCCTTCATTTTATTTAGAGGGGATCAATAAGACAGTAAGACAGGGCAGACCACACCGCCAGTGCCCAAGTAACTTGCGCTTGCCATTTGTATGTTACTTGTAACAATGTATGTGTGGTTTGGACCTTCTTTTGACTTGCTGAAATCATGATGATGGTTTGGTGTCAGTGTTAATATTATCAATGTTATTATGAGCTGAGGAATAAATGGTGTAATTATGGTTCAACAAAACAGTTCAAATCTAAAAGGAAATTGAAATGGCACGAATGCATCAACAAATGCATTTTTTTAGGTTTAGAGTTGTATTTGGCTTATAGTAAATTTCCAACATTTCAATTCTGAACCACTGCAATACTGTCATGATTTGGTCTGTGAGCTCTTGCCCATTCCCACAAGCAGTCACCCCATCACCAAAGATTCTCAGACTGTTATCTGGACTGCATTTCCCATCAGTCACCGCATCTTCACACCACCATTTGCCTCACACTCACACGGACTCAATTCCCCATCATGCACCACACACTCACACCTGTTTGCACTCAGCTGCAGTTCATCACCACTCCCACTCACTCATTATCACCAGTATATAAACCAGATCTCCACAACTGCCATTGCAAAGTCTTGATTTGCTACTGCTGTCATTTCTGAGCGTTTTCCCGTGTTTGTTTTCTGGTTTCTTGATCTTGGACTGTTTTCTGGTTTTGTTGATTGTTTGCTGCCTGGATGCCGTTGTTCACCCTGCCTGTATGACTATGAATAACAGCTTGCGACCTTTTACACCTTCATCACAAATACATACCTACATCAATGCAATAAAAATGTACCAGGGTTCACATATTGAACCTGTATTTAAGCACAACTCAGTCTAAATTTCTCTTTGAAACTGCAGTGAAACATGCAGTAAAGCACGTAAATATGGCGTTGCACAAAACGTGCACAGAGGTACATATGTTGGTGTAAACAATGGTTGTGCAACATAAAGGTTTTGTGGAAACACTCATAGATTTTTCACAAATTTGATGATGATGTTTTTTTTTGTAACAATTTAGAAGCTTTTACAGCAATAGTTTGTGTTATTAAATTAAATAGACACAAGGAGACAAGCAACATTTCTATAAATGTGAAGTGAAGTGAGAATGAATGCACAAGGGCACAGCCTGCAAATGCTAATGGCACAACACATGTACAACTAAGAGAACAATTAAGCATAGATTTAAAATGCCAAGGAAGTAATTGTGCAATTACCACGCTTTCATTACTGGCGGAGACACAGTGATGTTAAAAAGAACAGTTTTTGAAATTCTTTTTCTTTCACTGGTTAAATATTTTTTAAATTATCACGTGTTCTTCCTGTCTCAGAGTAAAGGCCACAGTCAAGGGGGTCAATACATTTTTAGTACGTCAACAACAATAGCCCGCAAAGCCAGGAGAGCTGAGCAATTAGAGGTTTTGGCTGGGATCCTGACTTCCTTGCTTGGACAACCTGCCATCGCTTTACCATGGGGGGCTTCTGAATTAAACTACTGACATTCACATAGCAGCTGTTATTGCTCCTGACTGTGTTTGATATCGTATCACGCAGGTCATTTATACCTCAGCGATACTGGCTGGGGTTCAGGTTTTACACGGCTGAAGCCACTCCTGACCCTAAATCGTTTTACTGTAAAGGCTCAGAGTTTAATAAAGTATTGCGTACAGCAGTTCATGTTCAAAAAGAGTGTACAAGAAAAGAAAGCCCAATAGGTCCGGCAAGCTGAAATATTGTCAAAAATAAAGTTAGTGAGATTTTTTATTGAAGCAATATTTGAGTCTTGTTTACCACCATGAACTCCAGAAACCCACGAGGCAAAGCGTGCTAAAGCGAGTCCTGAACCTTATACATTAAAAATACAAGTCACTGCACATGGCTAAAATATCAAGCTTTATATTAGCTTTCCCAGCCAGTGGTTTTGGAGGTCTGCTTTTTGTTTGCTCACAATGAATGCAAAGCCGTGCTTTCCTTCCCGGGAAAGGTCCAATCTCCTGATCTGCGTGAATGAAGGTCACTTGTCAGCCTGACGGCCCTTTGATACATGAGTGCTATAATTAGCATATCGAAGGAACATTAAGCTCTTCATTAACTGTGCCTTGATCAGCAATTAGCACATATGAGTGCAATTAAATTCACATATTTACTTTAACAGATGAAGGCGGGTATTAGTCATCATGAAATATTAATCTGGAGTATAGTTACTCGTTAAACCGAAAAACAAAACGACACCCTATTTAATGGATTAATACATCTAAAAATTGAAATGTAGTTATTTCAGTATTCTTTGATGAATAGAAAGTTTAAAAAAAACAGCATTTATGTGAAAATTACAATGTAAAAGTCTTTACTGTTTTACTGTGTCTGTGCTGAATAATAGAATAAAGAATATTCATGCAGGCCTAAACATTGTCAGTTCATGGATTATGTATTTTAAGCACCTAAAGAAAAAAGAAAAAAAAAAACATAAGTGTGACATAAAATGTTCCATACAACTCTATTAAATTATGCACTAGATTAAAAGTCTTTTTAGGTCATTGAAAAACCTTGTGCGAGAAACAGACTGCATCATGCATCATTTATATCGCTACTAATCCTCTCCTCTAACAAAACTCTTGAATTATATTGGTCTTCATTGAATATAATTATCACAATGAACTGCTGTTTTATGGAAAAGTGATGCATAAAGTTTTTTGTTTTTTTTTGTCTTTTTTTAAAAGACATCATTTTTGTGTGAATTATGTTAGAAAACAATAAAAAATAAATTATATAACAACTAAATTATATATATATATATAACATATTAAGCTGTACCTGTTCTCTCTCTCTCTAAAAGCAACCCCTTACCTCTTTATGGGATCACATTCAGCACACTCGTCCCACACATTCACGTACCTTTATCCAGTGTAACGGTAAAAACGTAGCATGTCAGATTGAGTACTATCGTCTTTTATTGTGACTTTATCTGTCAGTATTTTCAGTGCTCTCCGAGAGCTCTGATTGGTGATGGGGCAATGCATCATGGGGTGTGAGAAAAGGACTCAGTTTATCAGTCACCCCTTAGATAAAGACAGAAAATCCATGACAAAGTACTCCGCAGCAAGTAAACGCAGACCTCAACCGCAGACCTGATAATCTCACAAGACTGACAGCGCCAAGAATCACACATTTTCATTCTCTTTGGTTCCCTTCTCTTCCTCCTCGATCGCTCACACTGGGGATCTGACAAAAGAGAAAAGAGAGATAGACACAGCTTTCAGGCCTTTTTTGATAGTGTCAGTCCATCTTTTGGCAAAGTCACATTTCCTTTTTTTCCCATTACTGCAGAGGAGTAACCTAATTCTCTTCTGAAAAGGTCACTTATCGAAGGGTACAACATCCATCACTCTGAGTAAAGTCATTACTGTGACTTCATTTTCTTGATCTAATCCATCGCTGAGGATTTAAGCCATATATAATGTTCATTTCATGTCTAGATATAAATATGTTTTACTGTACATCAGGATACACATTATCTGAAAAGCAGGATTTATGGATGCCCTCGAAAGCAGCAATTTATAAAAAATAATTTAACCCTCGTGTTCTGTTGAGCTTAACTTGACTACTTTAATGTCTGGAGTCCTAGAGACCCCAGTGATGTTAAATGTATTAAAATAATAATTGTAGCTTATTTTCCCTTCCACTTCATTTAATAAGTTCCTCTAACCCAATCAAAACCCAACAGACAGACTTTATTGAAGCTTTAACCCACAAGCACTTCAGAAATGTTAAAGTGTTGGTATTAAATGTGAAGTGGTTTTCTTATAAGATTAGGCAAAGTCAAGCATCTCAGACTCCAAACAGATCATGAAGGTTAAATTCATTCATAAATTAATTTGGCATTTAATGTATACTTAACTTCTCGAAAACTTTACATGTTTACTTTTTGGCCTCGAGAATTAAAATGTTCTCGCAACATCCACATGATCTCATTCAAATGTGCATTATTTAACTTCTTTTGGTGATGGATTGCAAGCCTTGGTGAGAGACTATTGACAGGCCATGTGACGCATGAATCTGTTAAAGGGCAAAATTTGAGATGATGTGCACAGAAACAAGAGTGATAACAACAGACACTCAGAATAACATCTTGACCTAGATAAACAGAATAAATCAAACTGCTTGACACTAATTGTATATCCATTGGTCACACATGCGCATTTCTACAGAGATACTAGATCAACATTTGGTAACAGGATGGAATATGTGGCTGACATGTTGAAAAATTAAGATTTGGGGATCTTCAGCAAAGAGATTTTGGGAATCGCCTTTACCCAACCCATTATTCAAATTGGATACATCAGCGTCCACCTGGTTTTGGTGATATGCAAAAGCGGTGTCTTGTGTTTCGCAAAGTTTACATCTACCATTTTATGCAAATAAGCTGTTCTACTTTAGGGTGTAGCTGGGGAAAATTTGGGAAACACAAATGCCATTCTCACACTGATTTAAGCCCACCCCCACCCCAAATAAATCTTGAAAATTTGTGTTTTGTTGGCATTTCTGGTGAACTAGCCTTAAGCATGCAATGTGTTCTTGGGAAATGCAAATCTAGTTATCATTCCCTGCTGAAAAATAATAAACTAGCCTAAGTTGGCTTAATGGCCTCTCAGCCGGGTTGAGATTGGGATTTTTATTGGGATTTTGGACATTTTTCAGCTGGTCAGACCAGGGTTATTAAAACTAATACTAAAACTAAAACCATACTGGCTGAAAAACCATATAACAAACCATCTTTTATCACTGAAGACAATAGGTTGCTTTTAAGAGTCTTTTGTTTTTCTCTCCAGCAGGGTAATTCTTTCTGGAAATGCAAATCTAGCTTTCATTTATATGTTCAGCTATATTATACCAAGCACTATATTTCATACAATCTATTTAGTCAAAATCTGTTAGCATTTTCTTTACCATAAATAAGACTCCAGTTTTCCAATTAATAATACCATCTTGTTTCTTCGTTGTGGCTTTTTGCACCAAGGTTTATTGAATCAATCAATAAAAAAACACTTCACTGGCAATAAAAACCTGTAAGGGTGGGAGTATGCAAATGCAAAATGGGTTTATTTATGATTGCGCAGGAAAGGATTGTTTAGGTATCATTTTTTGTCCTGCCAGATACGCTGCTGAGATTCATGGTATCTAAGCTCAAGATTTGGCCAGCTCATCCTCCTTGCAGCAGATGACTCTCTACTTAGCTCAGTAAATTATGCATGCATTATTCATATAATAATGCACCCTTTAAATATTCAGATTTGAGAAGGCGAAAAAGAATAAACATGCGGTAAGAACACAGCACTTAAAGGAAATCCCAAATTCAAGACAAAAGGATCTCTGTAAATCTGAAAATGATCTCTGTAAAGTTTACATCTTCATATAGATCAGTTGCCTTCTCTATCACCCTCTGTCATACACACAACCGTCCTGCCTCCCAGATGTTGTACTGGTGTCACGCAAGGTAGGTGTTCCAGGTATCTTGTTGGGGGTCCAGCCCGACTGGTTTATCACTGATACTTCTGGCTCTAGCCTTGTGCTTCCATTTATCATCTACCTCCAGGCAGCACACAGCTGAGCCAGGAGAGATAGGCAGTTTATTTTTCATAGTTATTTATTTGGTGTTCTCTCTGCCTTTGTGAGAGGGTGTATGTATTAGGGCTGTTGTTGGCATTGGGCAAGTAAGGCCGGGACAGGTATCAGGGAGCAAGGGAAGCTGAATTAATGAGCTGTAAAAGTCTTTCTGTCTTTGTACTTTAAAACACAACATGAGTTGTTTAGTCCAAGATGCTCTTTCCATACAACAAATGTCTATATATCTATTCATGCATCCAACCAGTACTAGCTCATTTCCAGTTTGTACATATTTTATGAAGTGGCTAATTCGCCTGAATTTGTATGACCTAACTCGGTCACTTTAGTTCATTTGTGCGACACAGGGTTAGGTGTAGGTCATTAGTAGAAATGTATACGAATCATGCAATTCGTAAAATATAAACGATTTAGCAAAACTTGAATAAGTTTTTATGAGTTAGGTCGTATGAATTTGCCACCTCATAAAATATCTATGAATTGCTGTGAGAAAACTTGAAGTCCATCTGTCTATCTGTCCATCCGTCCGTCCATTTTTCCATCGCTAGTCGTACATATTTTATGAGGTGGCTAATTAGTAGGAATTTGTACAACTCGTAAAATAAGTACAATTTAGCAAAACTTTAATACATCTTTCCGTACAAGGTTGTACAAATGATCCACCTCATAGAATATGTCAGAATTGCTGTGAGATTACTCTCTTAAGTCTTTCTGCCTGTCTGTCCGTTCGTCTAATTCACCTCACTCGGTCACTATAGTTCACATGATTTGTGTAAAAAATATTTCAGGATTTCTGAATATATACAACAAATGTGTGTTAAGAAAAAGACCGAAATTTAAGCCATTATTCATTAACATATACAAAATGTCCTCAGCAACTAAAAGAAGTCTTCCACTTGGAAGTTGTATGGAAAAGAGAAACTTGAATAGAATAAATACATTTAATTTAGCAGAGTAATTTATATGTGAATCATGCACTTGTCATTTCTTAATGACAGTATATTCAGCAGATTTAACAGCTTATATTCCTTACAGATTCATGCAAATTTAACTCAATCAGTTCCTTGAAAACATCATAAACAATAGCCTATTAGGAAGTCATACAGCGTTACAGTCAAGTGTTTCATTTGAAATTAAAAAAGAGATGCAAGAATACCTTTAGAGACACGAGTGGACGTGGAGCATAACAAACGCATAAGGGTAAAGTTAATAACAGAGCAATTTGTTTTGTGTCTGGTCTCATTGCTCTTTGCCATGCAGCTCATAATTATTCCTCTTTATTCAACTGGGCAAACCAATTAATTAAGCCTGATTAAATCCAGCTAGACCATAAACAACAAACATCATCGCGACATAGCCAAACTACTGGAGGGCTGATGCATTTCTTACAGCGAATCAGATGTATTCATCTGAACATGGTCTCTGGGAGTGAAATAAACCAATCAGCAACATATCAGTGTGAAGGATTCGCAGCTCGCTGTACTCTGGGGGGGGATATATGAAAGCAGAGGCCGGCTGAAGTAGGCAAAGCAATTTTGAAGTGTTTGAGACATCTGAGAGATCACAGGCTGCCATGTTTCCGGGCCCATCCACCTCTCTCGCTCATGGAGCTCTCAGTCTTAGACTGGATGTCCAAAAGCTTCTCCCTCAGCCAAGTGAGCACGGCGAAACTGCATTCAGATGCTATTAGATCGCCGCACATCACAAAGAGACTGAGGTGGAAAAGCGTATCTAATGCACTTCCTGACAGTGTGTCAGTGAGGAAAGGTCCCGATATGAGAGAGTAAATGTACCACAGAGCCATGGCATGAACTTTAGAATGTAAGCAAGAACATACGTGTGCAGCATCATTCCAAAAACTGGTGCAACAAATGTGCGGATTTGAGACACAGGCTATTTAGAGTGACCCGTTACATTTCGAAAATAACATTTCTGTATGCATGGAAAACATAGGTGACCTATTGCATTTGCTGAAATGTGCAATATAACCACAGTACCTGTGTAGAATACTGAATTCCATAATGCTAAACATTCCACTTGTATTTCCAGTACGACAGCTGAAAAAGTAAATAAAATAAATAAAATACTATTAATAATACAGTTTAGAATGCAAAATAATTGATATATATATATATATATATAGATATATATGCATTATATAGCTAATATAGTTACACACAAAATAATAAAAATATATAATATTAAAGAATCTCAATATACACAAATACATACATGTAATAAATAATATAAATATTAAATAATACAATGTAGTATCAATGTAAATAATGATGATTTGCAAAAGTATTATATACAATACATACAAAATAACTAAATGTATTAGATAAATATTATATTCATTATATGAATATTATTATGAATAAAAATATTTTTTAATCAATTTGTTTTACATTACATTTCTTTAAAAAAATATATGTATATATTGTTGAGACAACAGAACTAAATAATGCTTCATACTAAAGTTGAAATGTTTACTGTCTGTAGTATGAATTTTTATATTACTGTATGTATTATTTGTAGAATGCTTTATATTTGCGTATTGTATATGTATTATATTTTGCATGATATTTATGAATCATTATTTATATATATATATATATATATATGTGTGTGTACTATTTTTAATAAATAGTATTAAAATACATAGTGTACTGTGAATACCGTACCAAGTATTGTAATTCTATTCTGAAAGTAGCAGAACACACTGTTCATTACTTTCAAATTACAACAAAACAATGCATTACTTCATGTGTTTAACTCAAGAAACTCCCTCTAGATCTTAGATGCAAAGGGTGCTGTATATTTATTAACATGAGTGTTTTTAAGTGCTTGTGAGCATTTCCAGTTTATATATGTTGTCATGCTCATGCCATCAGTAACATATAACACAAACTCTCGTCTTTGCAACAAAAAGATTGTGCTTTATTGATAATGCAGACATTAAATTTTAATCCAGCACAGAATGTTTTAACAGACACAATTCATCCTACTGTGCTGAAGGTTCCTGCTTAAATGTTCTCGCCTCTAGAGAGTAAAATGAATCACACTCTCTGTGCACAGGCCACCCCAAGGTGATTTATTTGCTGATTCCTTGTCACGGTGTAATTTATTGCAGTGCTTTTGTCTTCTTTTTTGTATACATGGAGTGATCAGGCAGTGCAAAGCAGCAAACGTGATCCTATTCCTAAGGAGATTCACAGTATCCAGGACTCCAGGTCAGCCCAGAAAGCATTTCAATATGAAACAATTTACATATTTTGTGAGCTTTTTTTAATTATCTTGTCGCAGCAGAGAACAAAAAAGAGAGCTCATATTAATGATTGTATTAACCTGTCAAAATACGGAACACTATATTAAAACCAAATCATATATAAAACAGTTATGATTTTTAACATTTCTAGAGCTGCCGATATACAGTATTAAAGGGATAGTTCCTAAAAAAAACCTGAACCTCAAGTCCTCCCAAACCTGTATGACTTATTTTCTTCTGTTAAACACAAAGGGAGATATTTTGAAAAACACACACAAAAAAGAGAATAGTAAGTCATACTGGTTTGGAACAACACAGGTGAGTAATTTTCTGTTTTGGGCAAGCTATCCCTGCAATTAAGACCAAATAATTCTTCAAACAATTCTGCAATGCAACACGCACACACATGCACACACACAATAGTAAATAATATAGTGTACTAATGTGCCTGTAAATAATGATGATTTACAAACGTATTATATACAATAAATACAACTGTATTACTTCATAAATATAATATAAAATAACAGAATAATACAACAGAACTGAATAATGTATCATATTAAAGTTGAAAGGTTTACTGCTGAATTCTTACTATTTGTATTATGTATTGTTTATTACTGTATGTATTATTTATAGTAGCCTATGCATTACATATGTGCTTTGTGTATGTATTATATTTTGCATGATATTTATGAATTTTACATATATATATAATATATATAATTTTTCCAACAGGAACACACACACACATATACACACACACACATTTGTTTTTTTTTTTACAGTCACTAAAATAGTCAGTGCAAAGCAACAACTAATAATCAAAATATTTAGCGCACGGGATTGCGGATGATTAGTGAAATCAGGTTCGCTCCTAAATGTGCTACATGTGTGTTCGTATGTAAGGAGGGGGAGTACATTTCCCTGACATTTTGCCTGCTTGAATATTAATAGATTGTTTCAGCTCTGCTCCCTGGCATCCTGTCGGGATACGCTGCCTGGAAACACCAGCTTTGGCAATGATGATTCCACACTGTGCCAGTTGCTTCAACCACCCTTATCATCCGCCTGGCAAAGCGTCGTGCCCTACCCTCACTGCCTACACGCCCAGCCTCCCCACACCTACTGAGATAATGTAATAGCAGTCAACCACAGCCAGCCCAGCTCCGTTTGCCTACCAGAAAGCAATGAGGCATGCTTAAGATTCAAACATCTGCAGAATTCAGAAAAACAGAGACGTTCACAAAGATCACAGAACGTTTGGCCAATGATGTGCAGGTCTGTAGATATTGACAAATAAATGCGTTTTGTCTGTGAAATCGCTGTGGATGAAATTTAAGTATGAGAAAGTGATGTGATCATTCAATTGTTTCTGATATTTGTTATGGCTGAATGTAGCAGTGGGGAGTAACAGAAAATCTGGTTAGCCAGGTCAGTCAACAGTGAAATTAGTAAGACACCAGGGTTGTGTCTGATGCAACGCCAGACCTGAATATAAAAAAAATAATGAGCTCTCATTCTTTTGATTCATTGTTTTCTACTTTCTAAAATAAACTGAGTTGTATTTATGTTCTTTGTAATGATGCTCTCCAGTTGGCCATATAAAGACATGTTGGCAAACACAAAAATAAGAGATTAGAGTGTGGAAAACTGTAAATATATGTCATCATTTAGTCAGCCTGTATTTGATCAAAACCTGCATGAAAATCCTTCTTCTGTTGAAAATAAAATAAGACATCTTGAAGAATGTAGGGACCAGAATTTATTTATTGCTTTGCATGTCTTAATCTAACACATTTTGAAGCAGCCAATGTTGTCCCTTTAGGCCCTTTAAAGATTGCATCTTTAGGAAACAACAGCTTTTGATGTTAAATATTTTGACGAACACGGAGCTCTAAATTCTTGTTAGACAATCAGGCTCACATTGGTAAGCACGGCCGTCTCTCTTGTCCCAGCAGCACAAATTCATTCTGACTGAATCTTAATTAACAAATCAGTCTTGGTTTTATTTGAATATGCATGTCCTGAGCACAGAGGACATCGGAGAGAAAGACAAAAAGCAGGGGACAGTAGAAAGTTTACCGTGACAGTTTAGCAAACAGCAGCGAAATTGCTAAATGGATATAGAGGGCAAAAATCAGCGGAACGGCAACCTTGCAAGCCCGCCACCATTTGTTAGCCACATTGGAAATGTTTGAGTAAATATGGTATAAATTTATGCAAATAAGAATGGTAATAAAGCACCTTGTGACAGAGAAAGTGAATATAAATGGCACTGCTTCCTGGATAACCTAAAACGGGGGCTTTGCGAAATGAAGATGTATAAATCAATTGTGGAACTTGTCACAAAACTTGTCTCCTTGTAGCTGCTCGAAGTACGTGTATGTCTTCAAGCAAGGCAGGAGAATTTCTTTGTCCTCTTCCACAAGGATATTTTGTCACTCTGTATTCATAGCCCATGCCTTCATAAGCAAAGGACAGGAAGTAGCAACCTTGACCTTTCCATAGAAGTCCACAAAATGAAGAGAAAGATCATCATTAATCGCTAGTCATCTGCTTGCATTTCTTACAGCTGGTTCTTGTCATTTCAGATAATGAGACAGAGCAGGCTCTGCCAGAGACGCGGTCTCAGCCGTGGCTGACCATCGTGCATGCCCTTGAACCCAGCTGGACCTCCCAAGAAATACGGCAACTCATTATTCCCTCAGATGTCACATCGAGCCAGGCGAGAGTGTCAGTAAATCGCTTCCAAACGGAGATGGAGTTTTCACATTGTTTAGAGCGATCCCAGAATAGAAGTCGTATTTCAAAGCGTTGACTTTCACAACAGTGTTCTGTTAGTGCGTTCACGGCATCGTAACTTTTTAGTGTGTACCTCATTATTAGTGATTTTACTGCTAGGCTGTTGAAGCACAAAAGAGGGGAGTGCAGGGACAGTGTCATGTTGCTTCAACTGATCAAATGGTAAATAATGATAAATAAAGGCTCAAATAAATGTTTTGTTCTTTCCTATTTTCTGCAGACTGGAGAACGGAGTTGAATAGAGCAATTGGGGCACAATAAAGCAATAGTGAAAGAAACTCCCTCAGTTTATACAGGATTTCGCAATCGGATTGAGAAATGTGTTTGGAAAAAACTGGCAAAGAAATAGAAATCCTACACCAATACTATCTCTATGTATTTATATGGGTTACTAAGAATACATTTTATGATTCAGTCTTAAAATAATAATTAGAATACGAACGCAAGTACAATTTATGGAACTGGCACTGATTCATTTTCAGAAAGATGCTAATTGCTTTGTATGTTGACATCTATGGATGGATGGAAGTGGAGGTATAGTGGCATGTTGCTTCAGTTGATCAGTTGGTAAATAATGATAAGTACAGATTCAAATGAATGCTTTTCTTTTAGATTTTCTTCAGAATATAGAGTTGAAAAAGGGCACAATAAAGCAATGGGGCAAGAAACTCCCCCATCTTATATTTCGCATCTGGATTGGAAACTGCGTTTGGAACAAATGGGCAAACAAATAAAAATCATACAGCCATCATATCAGTACATAATCCTGTGGGTTACATTTTGCAATTTCAATTTTATAATAACTAGAATATGAAAGTAAGCTGAATTTATGCACCTGGAGCTGATTCATTATTGGAAATGTCTACATCCAAAAACTTTTAAAATGGCCAATTTCACCTCTACATGCCATTTGGGATTGTGTCTTCAACAACAACTTTTGATATAGAATTTTTGAAATGCCTAAATGACTAGGATGAAATACAAAGAAGAGAAGTGCAGGGGAAAATGCCATGTTGCTTCAGCTTATCAAATGGTAAATAATGATAAATACAGGCTTGTACATTTCCTTTTCTCTTCTAGATTTTCCTCAGACTAGAGAACAGAACTGAAAAGAGCAACTGGGGCACAATAAAGCAATGGAGCAAGAAACTCCTCCAGCTCCGAGCATGAACGGTGCAATAAAAGTCTGATTATTATTTAGAGAGAATATTGCCTCAATAAAACAGCAATTCCAGGCAGAATTCACAGGACACGGCACCAAGGTCATATTGGGACGGATCCCTTTGGTAGAAAGTAGAAAATGAAACAGTTAATGACCAGAAATCTGAATAAAAATACCAGCTTCATATCTGTCGAAGACGTTAATGTAGATCCCTTGGAAAGTGCAATAGTGCATCAGATCATCTCAGTTCGGTTTCTAGTGTCTGATCTGTGCTGCGATACACGAGGGGTTGGAGCTGAAGCATTGTAGTGGATATTCAGCGCAGCGTTCGCTTCGTGACCCGGGATGAGGATAGATAGTGGCACTGGCCAAGCCTCATCCATTCACTCAGGGGGCTCCTGGGCTGGGAAATGGCAGCCTATGACAATATCTCTATTAGGAGTGATGGAAAGCATGTCAGCAAGCCTTTATTAACAGCCCTGGCTAGCCTGCACCAGACCTGCTGCTATTTGAGTAATGCCACTCAGCAGTGCGCCCCAGACCTTTAATGTACACCCACATCCCACTGCTGTAATTTCCTGAGAGGGTAGGTCGTTAGTTTTGATTTGTATCAAAATATATTAATAAATTATTCTTTCAATTACCTGTGGCCTTCAACATGGAGAAGCCAAGCCAAGGGACATTTTTCACATTTGGGGTTGCAAATCAGAACAAGTGCTTCAGAGTTTACCAGCTCACCTGAAAAAACATCTAGATTCAGCAACTGTATCCATGAAGAGAAAGAACAACAGAGAGACAAAATAAATAGGTTGGGAGAAGGAGAGTGAGCAAAAGTTATGTACTATAGGAACAGTGCTGGGCAAGCTACTTGAAATCTGTAGTTACAAGTTACTTGGAACTTAAAGTAGTTGAAGTACAAAACAAGAAGTTTCAGTGAGCAACATGTTTTTGAATACATAACTATGATAATTAATTCTTTGGTCAGAGTATTGTTCATCTGGTACAAAATATGCTTAGGCTGAATCAAGAAAATGATGATGAACAGCAAGCTACTTATTCTACTAAAAATTTTGGAATAAAACGTATATTCCTTTAATAGAATCCGTGAATCATTTGTAACACTTCACAATATGCTTTTATTTAACTTCTGCTCGTGTATTAGGTATCATCATAAACTGACAATGTACAACAGCATTTTGTTTTATTTTGTTCACAAACTGAACCAAATGTAAAACATGAAAAGAAGAGAAAACACTTGAAGAGTGAGTTTTGATAACTGCCTTAGTTATTTTAAGAAATGTGGCATTAAACAAAAAACAGTGTTTCATCATGGTACACACCGGAAAAGTTACTGGAAAAGTGACACTATATTGAAAACAGATGAGCAACTATCACAATTCTAAAAAAAAATGTAGTTATGGTGGAAGCGCCCTACTTTTAGTTAGTCACTCCCAAGGACTGAATATGAAGTAATGAAATATGAAGAATAAATGAAGTGTAAAAAAAATCTACACGTGCGTTTCAAGCATAATGTACACAATTGCATTCATATTTCATACGATGGCCATCTGAGCAAGGGTATCTGTCAATCAAAATAGATCCGGAACTCTCTGGTGACATTCAATGCCCTTTTCACATTTCCTCTGGGGACAGAAGAGAATAAATCATAGAAGTGCAGAGACCCAGAACTCATAACATGAAAAATAAAGAACAGGCCAATGACGAAGCAGAGTCTTATTTCTATGGAAATCGATTAAACCAACAACCTACCTACATACCTACCTACCTACCTATCTACCTACCTATATATCTATCCATTCATCCATCCATCCAAATGACACACCTCAGCTCTTAGAACAGTCAGTTCCTCCAGTCGGTCACAGAAAACTGACACTGACACCCATGAAAACTGGGCTAGATTGTAACTGTGTGTTCATTAAGTGTGTAATCCCTGACAACAGACTTAAGCAACTCCTGCTTCTTCTCAAAGGTCACAGATTCACAGGTGATTTATTATGTGCTGCCCTAAGTTGAACCCAATCCACAAAGGCTAAAAAGATCATAGCTGAAAATCGTTCATAAGATCACATCTGAGAACCAATCTCATTCCCTAACCAGTAACCAGGCCATTTTACCAATGATTCAGACTGATATCGGCCCAGGATGGTCAGCAACTCTCAGAGCGCCTGGCCTGAACCGCACGTAGTCAGAGCTGTCAGATACGGTGCCCGATGCAAGGTAGTGGAAAGGCCCGTTCCGGCCTGCAAAATGATTAGAGAGGCTAGAGCTGGAACAGGGCGGACAGCAGAGTGGACTTCTGGGGGAAAGAGCTGACACGAGCTCACAACAGAAGATGAACTGGTGTAATGAACCCAGCGGCTCCCTGCAGCCCAATCCTAACCCCCTTCCAATTGCTCATCACATACTGATCATTCCAATCCACAGCCTAACAGTCCCGCAAGATTCTGCTTATGTTCAGTCAATGCACTCAGCCTCCTGGCAGCTAATGAATTTGGCATGAAGGCCTAAGAACGGGACTTGCTCGATTTCGGTTATTAAGGTTCACTGGTTCGTATGGATCATAATAGAAAACTGGACCAGTTTCACCATGAGATTGACTCATTTTTAGATTAGAAAAACTCCATTGTTTCAATATGGTGAAAATATAGCCCAGCTCCAGAGACCAACAAATGGACAAATATGAACAACAGGCCAAATTGAAAACAATAAAAAAGGGGATTTCATACACTGCACACCAGCAGGGCAGTGAGGAATAAAGTGAGAAACATATGAGACTGATTAATCAGACAGTACAAACGAAAAAAAAAAAAGCGCTCAGCGTTATTTGTACAATGAAGTCTGAGTCCAAACCACTGGTTTGTAAATACAATGACTCCCTGCGGAACAGCTGTTACATTTTGTTACGGAATCAAAGCGAAACCATTGAGTTGTATGTTGTGATGCGAAACAGCATGCACAGCATTAATATCCAAAATGTCAGTGCGATTTTAATGTCATGCTGTACAAGCATGTCTTTTATTAAAATGCCACAATACAGATCTTTTCAATACAGAATTTAAACGAGTCTGAAACATTGGAGGTCACATCCATGATTATACACAAGATTACTTTTATTTGCAGGAATATACAATATATATAAAATAACAAATTAAATAACTGTACATGAGGGCTGGGAACCAAACAGAATGGAATAACACGTGCCAGTCTGCATTTGTTAACCACTAAAAAGCATTACATGCTTGGGATCACATCATAAATTTGCTCATCAATTTAAAAGGACTCGGTCATCTCTAGAACGTTTAAAGACCTTTTCGAATCAAAAGCCTCCTCTGAGACTTTTATCGTAGCTGATGCATTTTCGTTTTGCCAAAGCCATGAATGCACAATTCAATTTAATTGACTAAGTACAATAAATTGGGCTTTTGAAGGCATTGATATGCATGGATAATGAGATGCCTTTGATGTGAATGAACATCCATTTTGGAATTAGCAGCAGTCACAGGTGTTTTGCTGTGAAAAGTGTAATCAGATCCTTTGAAGTTTTATATTACATTACCAAATTGAACATGAAAAGCCCATTCATTTGCATAATTTAATCTGTAAAGGAGACACTTTCTGAAACCTCTTCTTTTGCTTTCTGCCAACCTGCTGCAAACATATGTTCCTTGGCTGGCAATACAATGCAGAATGAATGTCTGACAATTTCTGAATTTGAATAATCTTCGTATGAATAGATATTATGAATTTAACGATTTAAAGAACCAGGGATGGAACAGACTCAACTTCAGATCCGTCTTTGTGAGAAGATTAATTAAACTACAGAAACTGGGGAAAAGGAACACTGTCGAACATTCAATGCCCTGAAGAGCCATAATTTATGTAACATAATGTTACTCTGCAGTGAGTAGGTGAGTCAGTACGGAAAGATCCCACCAACTGAATATTTGCTGAACAAATATACCAGGCTAATACAAATTTGTAACAGCCCATATCTGCTCTGGAATGTGCTAGATTTGATTTGAGGTTAATTACATAATATTTTCCCATACTTGACTTGACAACACTTGACTTAGTTTGCAGTTGTTCTGAGAGCAATGTTTAAACTGTAAACTATATTCATATTATATAAATATATATATATACACACACTATGCTATACTATAGAACATGGCTAACTGATATCTGGAAAAATCGAACAAGAAGTTAAGCTTGCTTGCCTGAGCCTAACTTAAATGACACATATATAACGTAACTCCCAACTTACATTTGCTGTACTCTGGCATCAGATTGTCTGTTTTTCAGAGCCACATTCGGAGGAAGGCTCATTTGAGCTTGAACTCTGAGTTTATTGATTTTTGGCGGAACAGATTAACTGCCCTCATCCTGACTGGACAGCTGAAAATAAACAGAGCTGCTGTCCAGTGTTATCTTTGCATGCAGCCTTCATTTGGTTAGGTTTGCTATTTGCATTGCTTCATTCACATTGAGCGCACCCTCATATACAGCTGTATTGATGTGGATTTCCATACAATTCACATTTCAAATGTGTTATTTGGCAAATTACTCGCTCCTTCTATCTGGCAGCTGCCAGAGTAAGGACTTTGCGAGAAATCACATCTTACCGTGAAATAAAATGACAAATTCTAGCCCTTAATCAGGCATAAAATTTTAAACAGCATTGGAAGTGCCACGCTGCTAAAGAATGGACGCCATGGGCTAGTAACCAGGTAGGGCATTGTCCATTCAGATGCCCGCAGGGTTAACACTGTCAAGCCCTTGAGCAAGACACTCATCCTCTTATTGCCTATAACCAAGTATTGCAGTGACTTTAGTTTAATTTATGTTTACACATTTTTTATATCGGCAGGAGATTCTGAAATGACCCCATAACACTGATATCTGGACAAATGATCATGTCACCACCCATTAATAATTAAACCTGTGCTGTGCTCAAAATCCTTTAATTTGTTGTTCCTAGTCAAAAATGACCATCTGAGTTTATGCACCTCAGCTTTTAAAAAAGGTGGATAATTCTGGTAATGTTCATTTTTAATTAAACACACACACACACACACACACACACTCACAATTATTATTTCTTTATTATTTAATTATAAGACTTATAGCTAAATAGGAGCAACGTCTTCATATTATCAATCTTATTATAAATAATTGTAATAAATAATAGGTTAATTATCAGTAACTACCTAATATAAGTTCAAATTTGCGAACGGTCAAAAGTTAATTGGTCCTGAAGCTATGAGATAATCACCAACACCTGCATTTTACCTAAAGCTGTTGACCATCACCTATTATTGAAGACATTTATTTTGTCTCCTGGGTTTTCTACTTTTATAATTAGAATATAAATATATAATATATCCACAAAGAAGGATTTTTAGGGTGAGTTATAGCAGCACATACCCTGGCTTTTTCTCTAGATCCCTCTCAGATGAATCTGTAGAGGAGAGGCTCTTAGATTTATGGAGCACTTAATTCAGCAGCCGGAGAATCGATAAACAAGACGTAGGGGCCAGCCCTAAGTTGATAACTCCGAAACGCTGATATATCATAACACACCTTGTGGAGGTAGGATGAGTTGCTCATTCATTTTTAGACACGTATAGCCTTGATACTGGAATGGCGATGTTTCTCAAAGCCCATTGAAGATGGTCAGTAGGAGGAGGAGATCCTGTGGATGATTTACCAAACAAACTTTCAATATAAATACTAACCCGGCATGATATGAGTTTAAACCACACCATTCTTAAAAATGTACAGTATGCAACTCCGCACAGCTAATCACATCTGTCATGATTTAAGACATACCCTATATTCCATCTGAACAATAGATCGATTTTGAGTTGAAGATTGTACTATGTCTTTCTGTGGCCTAAGCTCAGTGGGGTACAGACCACTGCTGGAGAAGGCTCTGCTCTGACGACTGAAATTGATTTGTTGTAAATGGCGAGAAATGGATGGAAGTGTCTCGCCAGAGTAAATGGCAGGTGACTGCCAGCTCAGAGCTTAGATTAACCCATATCCCTCTTCCATTGTGAGACTGTCCTCGTATTCACAGTCAATTAAAGTCAGCTGCTCCACAAGTTTGCCATGCCAATGGAGAATACAGACATTATAAGGGTACTTGCACTCAGACCATTTTATACATAATGTAAAGGAGTCTGAGAAACCAGAAGTAGATTTAAAAGTATGATTGCACATTTGGAACTTGCAGACTGAAAAAGTAATAAAATAAGATTCTACATTAATAAAAACTGCAATATTTTTAAATAACCATTTTCCACACACACTACTACCTAGATTTACTAACAGCTTGAGCAAGCGCAAAGGTTTAGGGTTAGAATTGGTGTAGGGCATATTTCCAACATGATAGAGCATTAACTTTCAATGGATATTTCAATTCTGAACCGCCACAATACCTATATCAACGTAATAAATATATGTGTATTGAACCTGTATTTTAATTCCAATCAGTGGACATTTCTCTTTGAAACTGCAGCAAAACATGCAGTAAGGCAAAACACTGTGTTGCACAAAAAGTGCACAGAGGTACATATTTTTATAAAACCAGGTTGAAAAAGAAAAGGAATTTGCGCTGCTCTTGGTAGATTGCACTAGATAATTATGGAAATAATCTGGCTGAATCTGTGTTTTTTAATGTGTGCATTTTTATTCTTTGTGGAAGGCTTTCCACTAAACGTGGGAACTTGGCTACAGATATTTGCTACTATTTACACCATTAGTTTAGCTCAGACATGTGTGTGTATGGCTAAAATAACCAAACCTAAACATATTACATAAAAGGGAGTGTCCACATGCAGTGTAAACAGTATAGATGTGTCGGCCATCAAAACGAATTAATCCGCATAAACATAGTTATCGTAGAACCTTGCAGCTCAATAGATGTGATGGTGCATAATGCATCGAGGACACCAGCTAACGATCGCTGTTCTAAAAAGACAGGATGGACCTTGTCTTTAGACAGTGCGATACGTTAAAGCCTTGACATACATTTGCACTTAACACACAGCCAATCTTATCAAACAACTTGACTGTCTGCATTCAGATATGTTGTGTCTGGCTGAGGCAAAATTGAGCTGTGCTACCAAGACTTCAGTCTCATTTAAATGCCAAGTCTCGACAGTGTGGTCACTTACCTAAGAGAAGTGGCATCAAATTCTGAAGCACCCTCTTATCCTTGAGTGCCTCCTGGGCTGTTTCTCTTAATGGGGATCATCGCACTACAGAGTTGCATGAAGACCTCTACAGACGAGTGCAGCAAACTCTCCAAATGAACCAAAAAGAGATTTAGAGAAATAGTCTCCTTGTATTCCACGGGGGCTCGGTACGAATCATTGATGCTTGTCTGTGCTCTTGTCAGGGGACTTGGAGATGCAGTTCTACCTGCAGCAAGTGAAATACAATCACAAGGGCAGCGCGGCAGACAGAATACAGATGTGTGTGCTGAGGGCCCACATAATTTAGCAAAGAAACCATGATGCCTTTGGAATAGGGTTGAGAGCTATCTTGTGCTGTCTTGAGTGTGTTGTTAAGACTAATGAAATGATTCAAATCACCAAACAATACCGATAATTAATGACTCAAATAGTTCTTTTATCTGTCCCTCAAGATATGCTTCATAGAAAACAGTATGCGATCAGCAAGATTACAGTATCTACTGGCTCTTATTTTTCAAAGACTGCTAATTCTAAAGGATATACAAAGGAATAACATACAACGAGCGATATTAGGACAATTCCTTATTACAATACATGTATGTAAGTTGAACATATACAGTATATATATATATATATATATATATATATATATATAAATTCATTTACATAGATATATTTTACACACACGTGCGCGCACACACACACTCTTTTGGAAACATATTTTTTGAGGCAATTGACTAATCAGAATTAGGTGTTCAAGAGAGCCGTGTAATGACTTTAAGATATGCAGCTGAGCACTTAAATTAGAGCTTGCAAAACATATTTTGACCTCTATGGAGCAAATCTCTCACCTTTCTCTTCCCTGCACACAATGTGCCTGCTGGATTGAATTCTTTAAATTACATTCAGTGATGAAAACAAATATATAAATAATTTCATATGTAAAATGCACACGCTGTTATGCATTACATTATGATTTCATAGGCAATGGCCTTGTCCAGTGGATGTGATCTCCTTATATTATGATAAATTAAAGCCCAGCTGCAGCCAGGAGATTTAATTAAGATTCAGCATTCACCTTCGGCAAAGGTAGCTTTGTTACTTAGTTCCAATTAAACTGGTTGGTTGGGGCAAGTCTTGCATTGCCGCTTATTCAGATATCCTTTGTTTGCCCTCAGTGGGCAAACATACCAGAAACAAATCACAAGTTTCCATATTCAGACCTTTTGGGAATAGCAAGGCATTCTGGGAAAGGTAGAGACTGGCAGGATGCATGAAATATAAAAACAACAACATATGATATTCAAATAGCTATCATCTGAATTCTGAAAGCAACTTTGAAACTCCAAAGTTAAAAATGTTCAATATCAGGTGGTGTCAAATCTTGAGTATGGATCTGATAAGGTAAATATTATTTTTGTTCCCAGATTTTTTCATTTACATTTTAAAGGTCAAGAGGTTAGATAAGATTTACATCCAGAGGAGTAAAAAACATTGTTTACAACAGTTTTTGTCATGTAATCTAAGAAGTGATATATATTTTTTTATAGACGATAATTCAAAGCATTCTAAACCCACTGTTCTCTAGGGTTGGATCCGTCTGTTCTTCGCCAGCACACCCCACTCACTCTCTACTGAAGGGAAACACAAAGCAGAAAGATGCAAATTTTCCTTTCCTGAATTAGCCATTAGCAGGGGAAAATGATGAAAGCCTGTTTTTCTGGATTTCTTGCAGAAGTCTGTTGGATCTTGACCAGATCTTAAAAACATGTCTGTCCAATAACATTAGAACTGCAACACAATGAGAAACGATGCCCTCGGACGTCCAATTAAAGGTGTGCAGACGCCGCAAGCACCTGGCAGTTAACCACATAACATCTTCAGATGACCCAGCATCTGAAATGAACTACCTCTGCTAATTCTCAGACAATGAAACATTTTATAATATTAAATCACAATTAACCACATACAGGGCCTGAAATTAACCCTCACTAAGCACCAAATGCCAGTGAGAATTAAGGTTGGTGAAAATACGAAACTTGCTAGTTGGAAGGTAACTGTTTTACAACAATTTTAACAATGCCTAGAATGGGATATAGGAACTGTATTGCTATATAATAATAATAATAATAATAATAATCAATATTATTTATTTAGACTTTTAATAAAAATAATTCACATAGTTTCAAGTCCAAGTAAAACATATTTATGACTGTAAATCACTGACCATTAGCAGGCATGGCAAAATATTAGTTTTAGGCCCTAACTGCATACTGTATATAATAATTAATAATTTCTAAGAAAGTCCCCTGGTTAAAGAACACTCAAAGACGTATGGCATAGTGAAATGTGTTAGATGCATGCAGCCCCACTACAGCATGCTTGACATTTAATTAACATAAATAAATTAATAAATTAAAATGATTTAAAACTTAAGGAGTGGAAAAACATAATTAGCTGCAAAACTGCACTTTTTTTTTTTTTTTTTTGCAGTGGCTATCCATGCCGGGAAAATTCCTTTTCTCTTTTAAATTCAGCAGATACTATATTGTTTGGAAGCAATTGGGATTAAAACCGAAGACTGAGGGGCGAATTCAGTGATGTGCAGGGCTCTCATTTCCACCCTGTTCTACATACCCCATGCGGCAAAAACATCAAAGTGTAACACAGACCGCAGTAATGCTGGCTCCTCAGTAAAGGCATCCAATAAGGATGCTTCATTGGCAAGACTTTAAAGTTTTCTGAAACGTGATCTCAAAGATGTCTGAGATTGAATCGGAATACAGTTCTGCGCTTGAAATTCAAATTGATCTGCCAGCGCACTCGCACATTGTTTGTCAAGTTCTTTAGAAAGAGGGAATTATAAAGTATGTTCGGATTAGATCAAAGCACTTGAGACCTTCAGACAACAATGCTATATATATATAAAGTTATGAAGTCGGGTAACACCTTTGTTTTGTGATTACCTTCACATGCAGAAGCGCATGAGACCTCCTGGAGTTTGTGTCTGTTTGAGTGAGTGTGCTGTGAGCTTGGCCTCTGATGGCCATGACCTCCATGACCAACAGGTGTTTCTTCAGCCAATTAGTGCTTATGGGTATGCAAGGCAGGTTTTGCTCATTAGGGTTTCCATGAGAGAAAAATGCAGAGATACGCTGAAGGTTTTTCTTTTGTAAAAAATAAAACAATTTCTCTTTAGTGTCCATACTAGTTTTAATCAAAGGCTTAATTGGGTTGTTTTGACCACCAGAGATGATGCACTCCCAACATGAAAGGACATCTTGTCTCATTTAGACAGAATCAAAGTGGTAAGGGCTCCCGCTATTGCTGTGAAGACACTGCCTTTGCTTCTTTCATTGTGGGGTCCTGCTGGAATTTTTGTTATTTTGTTTTTTTGTCAGTGTTATTTTAGCATAATTGAGATTGTCATATTTATTTCATACATATTTGTAATTAGTTTTTATTTTTCATTATAGTTTTAGTTAAAATTTGGAGTATTTTGTTGTGTGCTTTGGTCATTTGTATTAGTTTTTTATTAAGCTTTTATTTTTTAGTTGTTTTAGTACATCAAGTTAAACTGAAAAGGAAAATGAGAAATTATTTCTCAGAAACTGGCTGAAGAAATCTATTTTATTATTATTTATTTTAGTTGACTAACCCTAAGCGACAAGCCAACAACTTATAATAAAAATAAATGTAACAAAAGAAAATAAATTGCATAGATACACCAAATAATTTTTAATAGTAAATGGCTGATTCTATTTCTGTTAATGCCATTAAATTAATTCTTTAAAAGGTGCAATGTCTGGTCTGTTTACTTCTACTGTATCGCATTTTTTAAACTAAGATTGTCAACATTTCTTCCTATCGTTATCAATATTACACCACAAATGCTTTTTATTGAGTTAAACGTACTGAGCCTGTAATATCCCTGTAAATGTTACATGCATTACAAACAATGCCTTGCATAACTACTGTACAGGAAGATATTAAAACATGAGGATATTAAAATGATATCCTTCAGGCTATTTCCAAGTCATTCACTACAAAATCTGTTTCACACTGAGAACATATGCTGCTGCTTGACTTATGTGCTGCTCAACTGTGAATTTTCAACGCAAACTAAAGTGATCTCTGGGTTACTACATTGACTATTTCTTTTAATAACGTCCAGGAATTATAAAATGTTATAAGGAGTTGGCCACTGAGAACTTAATTGTTGTGAAATCTAATTTAGATGAGGAGGAGGAGTATCACATTGTGACAAAATGATTATTACAGTAAATCTACGTGCTAAATTATCTCAAATATCTTACAAAGTATTTCAAAGAATCAGTAAATAATTTGATTAATACAAATGTGCTCTCTGTGATTCACTGCATGAGGACTTAATAACATTTTAAAAAACACAAGTATTTTTCACTATTATTTTATGTTGGTTTATAAAAACGTACTGTATGTTGCAAAAATGTGTAATTATAATTAGTTTTAAAATGATTTACAGCTTGCTATTCACAACAAAAATAAACTCATTTTTAACTGTACTTTTGTTATAAATGCTGCTCACTGAAACTATGAATACTGTAACATGATAATATATACCCAGAAATAAATACACACTGGATACATGCTACTTACATGGCGTGAAACATCAGAGTGTAAGACGTGTCTTCGGTAACAATTCAGTAACTGAATAAACACACAATGAAAGATTTTAATGTCCAGTTTGAATCACACAAATCATTGTAATCAATAAAACAGGAAGTTTGTGACAGAACACTCAATCTCTCCCTCTCCCGTTACGCCTGTGCACATCCAGTCCGTACAATTTTCTGATGAGCCGACACTGTCATGGAGATCTGTTAACCAACTGACGGCACATGGCATCCTACATAAGTCAAGTCTGGCCTGAGGCTTAAAGAGACATTAATGCAGCTGTAATCTTTTGTGTTTGAGGCTAAGGCAGGTTCTTGAATGAGACTTTGTAATGTTTAGGCTTTGGAAGATTACTCACAGTGGCACATGACAAAACAAAACTCATGCTCTGCTGGTGCGTGTATTCGTCAGCTAAAAGGTGGACAAATCTTGTATTGCCAGGATTAGATGCAAATTAGAGCCAGCTAGATAAAATGAGGGAATGATACATATCTGTAGGTAGTGCTATTTCATACAGGTATGTGTGAAGCAGGTCCTATTTCATTTTTAATCACCCTGGCAGTGGCGTTCACATCAAAGCGTTTGTGACCTTTTTCACAAAAGAGAGGAAGCATCTGCTCCTCCGTCCTAAAGGTCAGCAGCACTGTGTCATCACAAGCATCATTAAGTGCCACCAGCTTCTGCTCTTTTTTAGAAATAGAGAGAATAGAGATGAACATCATTAATGGTCGTAAAAGCAAGAACTACATGCATGAAATGATAACTGACTTAGCACAGGAAAACTGTAGGATGTTTCCTATATTTTCCAAGTTTCTCTCATTTAAATGTCTTCACAACATGTTGTGGCAAATCATGACAAATTTGAAATTTCTAGTATTTCATAATAATATTCCGAATATAAAATATTAGCATACATGATACATAATAATTATATTTAAAGAAAAACACCACTGTTTTTCCATAATCCACTATGTTCATCCCTTAACTTAGATGAGTTGATACATATCTCTCTCCCATCTCAGTGCGTGCGTTTAATCTCTCAGAATTAAAAGGTACAAAAACTGTCACTGGGGTTTGTAACTGAAGGGTCCATTTTGGTACCTTAAACGTATACATTAGTACCTAAAGTGTACATATTAGAAGCTAACAGGAACAAAAGTTAAACTTTTGAAAAGGTACCGCCCCAGTGACAGCTTTTGTACCTTTATTTCTGAGAATGTATTGTGAAATTTTTTAATTTAAAACTGCTTTCAGTTCAAATAAGTACACAAATGTAAAGTATCCCAGTAATGTCAAAGCTATCCATCTATCTATCTGACCACAAACCTTTGAATATATAGTAATTAATAATTAGTAATTCTTGGAAATAACATTTTTTAATTTTAAAGGGGCCATACAAAGCCAATTTTCCACAAGCTAATATGATTCTTTAGGGTCTTAATGGAAAGTTTGTAAAAAAAAATTCTCTAAGATAGTTTTAAAAACGCTCATTTTCCCCTGTCAAAAACAGCTCTTTTGAAATCACTCTGTTCTGTGTACTTCCCC
>JAUCMS010000031.1:5281751-5307997 GCA_032357445.1 Enteromius radiatus | reverse complement strand
GAGTATTCCTGCCTCCGTGTCCTCCGTGCTCGCTGGAGAAGCTTTCGGCTCGTTTCACACAGCTACAGACCGTGACAATATATATATATAAATATAAATATAATGGACTTTATTTTTCTATTTCTATTTCTTATATATAGGCTATATATATATATATATATATATAGAGAGAGAGAGAGAGAGAGAGAGAGAGAGAGTGTATTTATATAGCCTATACACACACACACACACAGGGATGAAGTCAACCAACAAATGGATAACAATATCATAATAAAAAGTAAAAAATAAAAATATAAAAATCTTTAAAGGAATGCTCTTAATGTGAACGAGACTCTCAAATACTATGTACACAGTCTTTAGTGCCCACATGCCAATTTCAAGCTGATAACAGACCACAAAGCTATAAACACAAACACAAAAATGGTGTAATTTGGGAATATGAGCCACCAGTAAGCTGCTTATTGTCTTCTTCTGATTAGACAATGACATTTTACTGGACTCTCATCACACCACCTTCAAGAGAGGCTAATGGTGCCCTTCTGAGCTCAGAACGGAGAAAAGCTTTCACACATCTGAGTCTGATGAAGGGAGGGGGACCTCACGACTTGCAAAGTTGAGAAAAGATCTCTCTTCCAGCAGAGAAAAAGACAAAGAGCTGTATTAAAAGAAAACACAGAGGGCTCAAGTTCCTCTCTCGCTCTCATCAGAGGAAACAAATGCAGATCTCTTATGCCTGACTGAGCTTTAACCAATGTCTCTCACCTCTAAACGTCAGTTCAAACTTCTTAGACTACAGATGGAGTGACAGGCTGCAGTAAACAGCACATCTTTGACGGCTGCCAACAAAAGTGAATAATATTCAATTATAGCAGCAATGTACACTCAAAACAGTACACATTAGAATAATATTTCAAAAGAATCTTTACATGAAAGAAACTACCTTAGATCATTTCAGCACAAATCAAACAATATAGATTAAATTACATGGAAACTACTTGAGAATTAAAAATGTTTCTTAATTAATGATTGTTAAATCAATCAATGACACCATACTAGATATTGTTATGTTAAATATCAGTGGACATGAATTATGTCTGCATTGGCCAATTAAATAAAAAATGTATGCACGCAATTGAAGAAAAGTCCAGGGACGTTTAAGGCGACCCTTCAACAATAAATCTTGATAATGATGAAAAAGAGAAGTCCATGAACATGTTATGTGTCAACAATCTACTGTATACACATTATATATAACATATAAATTACTACAGCATCAAAACAAAGCTATGAAAACACACATTTAACAAGATGAGACAACAGGAAATTTCATTTAGAAAATGTACAAAACTTCTGTGAAACTATTCACCCTCACATAAGAGATATTATGATGCTCTATCTGTCCAAAAGTGTTAAGCAGAAATGGGTAAAAATCTTCTAAAACGTGTTTATGAATTTTCATTATATAACAGCAATTCTTTTGGAACCCATTGTAAATGGGTTTCATTTGTAGTTTAGCATTAGGTGTTGCAAGGAAATGAAATCTCTGTGTGTCAGATCTCTGAGTCATATCTCTTAAAGATCAGATAAATGGAAAAGAGAGACTATTAGCTTGATTTAATGCTTGCAGGAGAATGTCACATCAGTACAGAGCACATGCAGCAAGAGCTGGCAACTCAAGTCAGGTGTGGTACATTTTAGGTGTCACTAAACCATGAGTTTAGTTGTTTTTATGCTTCTGGATACAGTGCACTCTTTATTAACCAAAAACGTACATTTTATAATCATTATCCAACCTCATGTTGTTCCAAACTTGCATCTAAGTAAGATCAAAAACACAAAATGCACTGAAAGTCAACTGAGTCATACAGATCTGGAATGACATGAAGATGAATAGATGATGATGTAATATTAATTTTTTGGAGTTCTTCAGCACTGTGTTTTTCTTTCAGCATGACTGCAATAAAGTTGGCAGCTAATATTTAATAATTATTACGCATTTTGCAGCAATTCAGCTTTTACACAAATGTAACTAAAATTCAATTCCTAATGTAAAATTCATCAAGCACATTGATTTATTCGTTCCCTGTAATGAGTAAAATCCATCTCCTGATTCCAGTTTTTCTCCTGAAAATTGACCACAGCACTGGTCTGGAAAGCCGATAATGAAATCTTCCTCATAACAGCCCAGAAAGAGGGCTTAGATTTTTTCCCTTTTCATGTTTGGAGACGATCTGTGTGTTTAAGCACTGGCTGCAGATGTTTGAGTAGACTTGTTTTCTTCCCTATCAGCGGATCTTTATTTGAGTAATCATGTTTTCCCTCCCGTCGACTTGCACTCAGGCCTGCAACAGCCGGGAAAGGCAGCCGAGCACCTGCTCTGGTCTTCACTCCCACACGCCAGGGGAAGACATATGGTCATGGCTTTTTGCTGCTGGTTGCATGATCAACCACTGGAACTGCATAGACTAGCTCTCAGTGTAGCCTGCTCAGATAAATTAAAGTCCAAACTATGACGCTTGGGGCTGAGCAAAATTACTCTATGACATTGGGTCATTTACCAAAAACAGTCCATAAATTCACGGGGCAGAAAGAGAATGAAATGTGAATGGGAGAACATGGCAGTGTGTGAATGTTTCAATAAAATGGACCAGTAACAAACCAGTTTACAATGGGTTTACAATGTCCACAGCATAATATATTTTTGTATGTTAGCTACATGTACAGTATATAAAACAAAATAAAGGTTTATGATCGATAATCCAAAAAAAACAAACTGCAATCAACAGTGAAATGGATTTTTAAGCACAGTTACTCAAGCATTTTGACAGATAAATCCATAATTAGTTGTGCTTGCTATGCTATTTTATTTTATACCTTTAAAAAGCTATTGTTTTTATGCGACATATATCCAATAATTTAATACTCGTTATGCAATATGTGCGACCATGAATTATGTCTGAAATATTTTATAGTTACTACATAATTATTCAAATTTATTAGCCTTAGAAAACCTATGATTTTCTTTCAAACATTATCCATTTAGTATATATTTACTACTGCTATTTACAAAATATATATATATATATAATAAAATAATAATGGGTAACACTTTATAATAACTACACACTATGAATCATTAGTTAAGCATTAGTAATTACTACATTTGTCCTTTATAAACCATTGTTCCAACATTATTATGCATTAGTAAACAGTTTACAAGTGCATCTATAAATGCCTTGTGTTGAGCATATATTTCATAGCATATATATGTTTGCTTTATTAACACATGTTCCTGCTGTAATTCATGATTGAGTCAGGTAGTTATAAAGCATTTAGCAGTCGCCATACGTCTGTTTTTGTGAGTTTTGTAAAGTGAGGACTCTTTATAGTTTGTAAAGCATTTAATGATTCATAGCGTGTAGTTATTATAAAGTGTTACCTAATAAGGATTATTTTCATCAATACTGAACTGTAATCACGGTTAACATGAATATGAGTGGGCCATATGAAAAAAGTCAATAATACAATAAAAAAAATAACAACGAACACATACAATAGAAAAAAAAAGATACAAACAGTGCTTTAAAGTTTTTTATACAAGTCTAAATAATTTAGCTAACGGTCTACTACAGCTAACAGCTCTACTTCGAAATATATAAATAATAATAAACTAGAAATGCAATTAAAAGCTTCAGAACCGTTCAGAAAATGCATAGCAACAACCTGGCCACCTATACTAGTATCCACAGTATCCAGCAACCATCCAAAACAACCATGTACTGTCAACCAATCAGAAATTCCAGGCATAATCCTCAGCATCAGCCTGATGAACCTGATGACATCTTGGGGTTCAAATTTTACTGTATATTCCTTGCTTGCAACATGGCAACCAATGTGTTTGGAAGCCATCATGAACAGTGGTGCAAAGGGTACCATTTAGATGTACAAACTGCTGAAAGACAGCAGATATTTAGACGTCTGTCGATGACGAGCCATCCCACATTCACTATTAAACATGGATGGCTCCCTTCTCAGAAACACATCGCCATGTTATCAGAATGACATTATTCAAATCTGCTGGTTTTCACTTAATGGGACTTGCTAAATCATTCAGACATAAAAACGGATATTCATGAGAATACAAAAGCATGCTCTTGATGTAGATCTATGATCATCACTCTCTATTTGTCTGCCTGGAAACATTCTGACTGTCAGCTGTGATTTGTGTCAGTATTTAAGGTGCTTTCCAAACTCACACTCTGAAATTGTCACATAAGATTATTAGCATTAACAAAGAGGGTGTATGAGTTACAACTGAACATCATTCTTCTTCTGCTGTGATCTGTCAAGCTGCAGAGTATTAGTTACTTATGCGCTTGCCATTATTCACTTTCAAAGTTTCTGTGAGCGTCAGCCCTCAATATCACTTGCTGCACTCCTTGACAACTTTGTTTGTTTTTACATTCTTGTCACACGAATGCCAACAAAGAAGAAGCAGACAGACAAAGAGTTACAGCCAAATAACCACCAGGTGCTTCTGTATGATTGGAGTGGCACAAGCAGCTCTGCACCTACTCCACGCCAGAACACTGCGGCTCAACCTACAAAAACCCACTGCCATAATCTCTCTGTCCTCCGTCACTCCTCCAAACAAGGTGGAATTTAGAGATTTGATGGTAAAACAAAATGAGGCGTGAACAAACCCCGCAATCACTGGAAAACTTGGAAGTCATTAAAAAGAACAAGAGTTGCTTGTGGAGAAAATTGGTCATTACGTAAGCGTGCAAACAAAAGCAAACCTCTTCGTCCCAGTTCAACTACTGGCGCCACAAATAAACCCTGGGTATTGGATTTACACCACCACAGTCCCACATCACTGAACTGAAAAGCAAACCCTGAATCCTCAAGAACAGTTGCACAAATTAAGTTGTCTTAAAGTAACTCAGTAATATTTTTTTGAGTCATTATGTGGCTTAAATTCATGTTGGTTTTTTAAAGGGATCACATATTTGCTCACCTTCCTGTCAAATTGTATGATTTTATTAAAAAGCTTAATTAAAGTAGTCTAAGACCGAGTTCAGACTGCACGATTTTCCAAATAGTCGCGTCACATATCTTTTCAGTCGCTGCTGTGTTCACACTGCATGATAGATCAGTGACAGGGGGTTTCACACTGCATGACTTTACAATAGGAAGAATCGGAAGAAACTTTTTGTCTCATGCCAAACACACGCGAGAAATGACATGGAAACATCGCGAGGTCACGTGTGCAAGACTGGAGTTCTCACGTGAGACTGGGATTATTATTAAACATGATTAAAGATTAAAAATGATTTAAAGAAGCTTGCCATAAAAATTTAATGTGCGCTCATTGGCAACGAAAAGAAGATTATGAAGGAGGATAATTGCCTTCTATACCTTCGTAACTCCTCCCCCAACTTTCTGCTGCCTTGGATGCTGCTCTCTCATTGGCTGTAGGGATTCTTTCAGATCGCGTCTTTGATAGTTTACACTGTGTGATTGTCACTTGCGTGCACGAGCACCGAGGAGCGTGAAAGAGTAATAAGACACAGCCGGCTCTGCATTACCAATCATTATCATTACCTCTCGTTAGCCAATCCGGTCCAAACACTCGCCCTATAAATAAATCCATTTCCTTCCCTTCTGTATCTCGTTCTAAGCATCAGTCCTCCTCCCCTTCTCCCCTGTTCGCGTCCTCAAAAGGGGCATGCAGGGTTCGCCCCCGGGCAGCACGCCAAACACGCTATTATTATTATTCGTTCGATGAGGAAGTGCAAACTCGTGAAATACTATTTAGTGTAGATGAAGCTTACCTAGAGAGTTGACTAATTCAGTTCTCAAATGATTCATTTATTTTTGTATATTTTATAGGGAAACAAAGTTTTGTGACAAAATTGGGACGAAAAAAGATGAATTATTTATTTTTGGAGTACTTAAACCTTTAAAAAGCACTCAGCTTCATTTTAACCAACAGATGCTGAAAGAGTCTTTTCTTTAAAGTATTATAGATTTTCTTTCCCCCTTTTCAATAATAAAATACATTCAACTAAATCCTTTTCATATTGCCATTGAATCATTATTTACCAAAACTCTCTTCCTCAAGATATGAATACTGTCTCAGTAAAGCCATTAGTGTATTTTATGGTAATTTATGAATTTGTACATTTATAAAGCATATGGATAAATTTGTGACTCACTGTTCATAATTAAGGGCCTTGAACTTGAGGTGAATGTCAAAGATCCTAGAAATAAGTGATTAAAGATGAAAAACTGTATGGAGGAGGGATGAAAAAAAAAATGAAGTGGCTTACTTTTTATTTAAGAAACTTTAATAACATACTGTATGGCCTTGAGCATCTTTGTATACCTACTATACCAACAGAACGAGAGCCAAGTTCAATAGATTTGTTTAGGTTCATCTTAATTAGTTTATACTGTCATTGTCATTTTCATTTATGTGGTTACTACTAGCAACAGCATGCCTACTCCTCTCGCTGAGGGTAAATAAAGGATGTGGTTCTCAGACACTTCCTACGATAAAAGTTGCTCTTGTAAACAACTCGTTTTTATATTATCAAACAATAAAGTCTCCAGACCTTATCTTTTGATTTCTAAATAGACCAAAAGTGGTAGTAACACATAATGATTACAGATTATTTATATGTTTTTATTAACAAATTACACCCAATCTTATCAGTATGTGTTGAGGAAATATCAACGCACTAGTCAGTCCAAGAATACTCAAGGAAACATTTATGAATTAATTTTACCTCACAGTTGGAGATAATTAAAATTTTTTGCAATCCACACATGAATACAACAAACAAGGCCTCAGGCAAAAGAAAACTATTCATCCAACAGTATGCATATATAACCATGATAAATGCATGGCTTGACAGCAAATTACACATGGAAATGAATGAAATTATGTTATAATCACATGAATTTAGAACAACACACCTATTTCTGTAAACAATACACATGTTTTCTGCTATTATGTAAAGTAGGCCATGATCACACAGCAGGAGAATATGGTTGTCAATCCCTTGAGTCCGGTTATGTTCAAACAGGCTATGTTCACGCAGCAACAGAATGCAGTTGTCAGTCCTGTATTTGGGATTGACAACCGTATGTTCTTTACATGTGCGAGTCTCGAAATGTCTCATTCAAACAGCAGCTTATAGTTGTAGAATTATGTCTTTATGAACGTCCAACGGGAGTCAAGCATGCATTCCTTACCAGTAACCATAGCGACAAAGGCCAAAGTATTATCAAAGATGGCGACGTCCATAAAACTTAAAGTCCTATCACTTTCTGACACGATTGGCAGTCCAATTTAGCCGCATGTTCCTTCTTCAAACCTTCATTATTAAACGACAGCAGCTTTTAAATTTGGGTGGAGAGTGGAGCGTTTGAATCACGCGGCACGTTTAGAACACAAAACTGACGGGAGCGGCTTTCGGACGAAAACTGACGGGATTTTAAGATGACACGCAACTTATTTCTCCTTTACTGTAAGTTACCGAACACACACATGGAAACACGTAGCGCATGATAGACACACATTTGTGGCAGAGCAATACAGGACTGACAACTGTGTGACTGTGGCCGTAGATTCGTTAAGCTATGTTCTGATGAAGAAGCCTTTTGTAAATTACACTGAAATATCACTGATCAAGACTCAACTTGACCTGATTTCATTGTCAGTCATGAAAGAACGATCATTCTTTGTCTTTTTAGCAGAATGTTGCAATCAATGAGACTAGAGCTAATAGCCAAAAGCTTTGCCATGAGTTAATTACAAGCGGAATGAGATTACAACAACCTTGAAGCTAATGGTTATCCAAACTGTGATTTGTCACTGCAGTTTCGCCTCAAGTAAAATGCTATTTGCTTACGAAGTCCAAACATGAATATTGTCCTGGCCTTTTTACCTCAATGACAGACACTGAACAACATACTTCAGAACGACTATAGTGTGTGCGACTGTGAGTTCCACACTTCATCACTTGTATGACAGAGAGAGGCACTCTAAGTGTCTTTCCACACACACACACACACACACACACACACACACACTGCTGTAATGCTCCTGGTGGCTCACTTCTCATTCTGACAAGATGCTAGACAGCATACTCTATATCGCCTCTCAGTAGGATTAGCAGCAGCTGTAATACCATGGATGACACAAGTGAGAGAATTTTTCAACTTCAGAATTAGCCCCTTAGCATCTATACTCAACTCAGTGACAATTTAAAAATAAAAATGACCTGGATACATTTTTATGTCTCTCAACTGTGATATACTCTTCAAGTGAAAGGTGAAAGCTGTAAATTGTTGGATCAAACAGAGATTGTACCAAAAAAAACGCAAGCAGAATTGTCTGTGAAGTTTATATTGAGTATTAGCTCTTCTGACATAGGCAATATAGATGGTCCTGACATGCCCGAGGGCTTGTGAGATGATCTATAATATGTGAGCATCCCATAACTTCAGACTCATGGACATTTCTCATCCAATCAACTTGAAGCGGGCAGCAAAACGCAATTAAATTAGATCAGTACTGTGTTATTTAACAAATATGGGTTCACTTCATTGCACTGTGGTGTGCTGCTCGCTTTCAGGGTAAAGTGAGCGCATCACAACTTGTTCCATCCAGACGTACATGCCCCTTAACATTTAACACAAAAAAAATGCATAAATGATCAATCACAACAAAAAAATACAACTAAAAGCACTATTTTCCATTACATTTAAACTCTACAAGTCTTGCAATTTGGGTTGTAAAAAAGGTGGGAAATTTTAAAGGTGCGTCTAAAATCACTTTAGTTAAGCGCTTGTATTAATTTGTTGCGGTAATTCTGTAGTTGCTGTGGAAATATAACAATTATAGCAATATAACAAATTCCTTTACCCAATTATTTTACCCAATTTTCTACAACTATAGGGTGTATTACTAAAGTATTATACTAAAGACTAAAGTTTACGGTATACTAGCATTTATTAAAAACCCAATGCACAGGCTCAAGCTCCCGATTTACCGCAATTTCTCAAACACGCATTTGTGATGACACCAAGAGCACTGCTTCCGTTTTTTCGTCATTACAAATTACTGCGTTGAACTGTTAGCTGTAGTAAATTTTTTATCTACCGCAATATGTTTTACATCACATTGCGGTGTCCTTCTTTTGCCCAGAGGTGCTTTTAAACCACCATGTGGCTAAATGTTGCTTTTATCTTGAACTGCTTTGTTGTGATTGACAGGTATATGTGAATGTGCATCTGCTGGAGTTTGGGAATACAGCCTATGCCAGATGTGACCTGCTGTTTGGTGCACAGAAAGCAAGCACAGCAAACACCATCAACCATCTGCTGGTGCAAAATATCACCAGTCTGAACGTATGTCTTTGCCATTTTTGGCCCCCATAGAGACAAGATGTTACAGCGTTCAGTAATAGATTGTTTCCACATGAAACCTGGAACAACAGTCTGTATAAAACTGGCTCACTTCCAAGAAATATACATGCATTATATACAGGTAGGTGTGTGTAAGGGCCACATTTAAAAAAAAGGGATCAATTTAAAGCTGAACTGTAAAGTTCTTGGACTCCTTAAGTATTATAATATAAAATCAGGCTAGTTGAAAAGGTATCAGTACACTACTAGGTGATTTCTTTCAGCTTCTTCTTAACAAAAAGAACAGATATCTACAAAAACATTCTATTTCAAGTGTATGCTGTTCTTTTAAACATTATAAAAGAATCCATAAAATGCATTTAAAAAACTTTTACAGACCACAAACCTTTAGTGCAATATTGGATTCAACAGAACTAAATAACTTTACAAATTCCTACACAGAGATAGTTTTATGCCCGATTCATATGCGATGAATGAGAAAACATTTTAGAGGACCTTGCCCTTTGCCCATTCAGATAATGACAAGTTATACCTTGCTTCTAACAGGGCTCAGGAAAATGCAGTGACCTCTTAGATTGAGTTTATGGACTGTGAGTGTGTGTGCCTTGAAGTTTTTCCCATCATGCTCTTCTGTTACTCTTGAAAAGATCCAGCTCGTCTCTAGTGAATAAACCTCCATCTGCTGAAGGCCGTGGCAGTGCTTAAAAAGTGAACCTCACCTGCCTGCCCTCTGATGGAGTCTTATTACTGCCTCAATTATTCAAATCCTCCAGCTGTGCAAAAATGTCATGCGCATTATTTTCAGTTAATTTCATGTCAGAGTTCTATTATGGATGGATCCCGCTGTTCTTAGGCACGTGTGTGAGAACTCGAGGTGAAGCAGAACTCATTGCTGTCCACTCCTGCAATGCCAAACAAATGCAGACTGTAACAGTTCAGCTGGAAGTGCCAGCAAGATCCATGGGATGGCACTCCAGCTCCATATGGATTTCATTGTGTGTCTGTCTCTCTGTTCACGGTTCAGGACTCTTATTATGAACTCTTGTCTCCACTCTCCTTGTCTGTTGCCATAGTCACCCATTAGCTCATCCGCCCCGTTTCATTGTTCTGACGTGTATAAAAGTCCTGTGTATATTCTGAGAATTGATCCTACTTTCAATTCTAAAATGAGTTAAAACGTTAAATTTAAGTTTTAATGTTTATGTCAATTTTTAATTAATTCAACATTTTTGTTTATAATTTTTTTTATTAATTTTACATTTCATTTAAATTGTATTTTGTGTGTGTGTGTAAAGGGGCTATCAAACCAGTAATCATTAGTAATCGCATCCAAAATAAAAGTTTTTCTATATAATATATACGTGTGTGTGTGTATTGTGTATATTTATTACATACACGCAAACATTAATTTATGAATGTAACATATTTTTCCTATATACATTCATATGTGTATTTCTATATACAGTATATTATAAATAAACACAACACACACACATATATAATTAAACAAAAATGTTTATTTTGGATGCAATTAATCAAAAAAAAAGAATGATCCTAAAACGTTCTATTTAATTCCATGTATAAATTATTATTAAAGTTTGATTTCCTTATTTTTCCATATTGACTTAAAAGTACTTTTTGTTCTATAATTTAGTTGCATTTAAGTTATTTTTTCACACACATTTATAAATGTTTCTAATTTCAGTAGATGACAGACATCTTTAAATATTAGTTTTACCATTATCTCCTTTTTTGACTAGAGGACAACCCCCCACTCTCCTCTCAAACAGAACCATTGCAGTTCCCATAAGTCACTCTGTGCTGTGAGAAACTTTAAAGCCCGCTGGCTCTGTGGCACAAAATCTCTGCCTCCTGCTTCCAAGAGCACAGTGTTCCTTCAGACCAATTATTTGACCTCCTCAAGACTGAGAGCAAATCTGAGCACTGCAGCTGAGCAGAAACCACCCAGCCTACAGGGCAAAGAGACTACGCCCTGCAGACAGCAGACGTCTTGCTGATCACACTTGTTCTAGCGTCATGCGGTTGGGCGCACACTGCCGCCAGAGACACGACAGAGATAGATCCATCCATCAGAACAGCCACAGCCCACTCCCTTGCCCCGTCATTGCCACACACAACAGAGGTGGGTGAAACATGATAAACCGTGATCTGCTGTGAACTGTTTCAGACATTTTGCACCCACACCCTAGAAAACCAAGAGATTGAATTGCACCCTACACATATAGTATGTAAAGCTGCAATGAAGATAAAACCAAATATGCTGAGACTGGGGGGAAAAAATAGTTATCTGTGCTACGACTGTGACTAAATGGTTGCGTTTGCAACATTTTTTCCTACCAGCGATGCCATTTCCATCAAGTATAAGAAACATTAAATAGCACACGGTTTAAAAGCAGAGCAAAACCACATTATTTGAATCACCAACACAATCTCACGAGCAATTCGTACATATTCGTACGAGGTGTCAAATTTGTGCCAATTCGTACTAATTCGTATGATTTGTCTAAAACCACGTGATGGGTAGGTTTAGGGGCGGGGTTATGTTTAGGTCATTCATACAAATTCATACGAATTGGCATCTCGTAAAATACGTACGATTTAGAGTAAATCGTATGAATTCATACGAGTGAGGTCGTACAAATTCGTACGGAATAGCCACCTCATAAAATTTGTACGAATTGCCGTGAGATCAGGTTGGAATCACACCACATGGACAATCATCAGCTCTGCCCAAAAGACAACAAAGCATGAACTTAGAGCAAATGTATTGTGACTAGAAGGGAGAAGGATTAGTTCACCCAAAAATAAAAATTAGCCTGTCTTTTACTTACCTTCGAAGTGTACTTACTTACCTCAGAAGTGAGAGAAAAGTGTTTATTACATTTGAAATACGGATATTTATCTTATAAAAAAAAACCCAACATATTGTGGGAATGTGATGCTGCTATTCTATCAAGTGCAGCTCCTATCTTTTTGAATGTGAAATCATCAAATTCTTCAAAACTGTTCACACAGCCTACGATTACATTTATATTTGAAATCAACAATTAAATCTAACCACAGCTGTATCATAAGTGTTGTTTATTTTGCTCAAATAGCATTTAAAATAGCTTATTTCTCAGTCAGTGCATATGCACAGTCCTAGGCGCATGTCTCAGAGCGTTGACTGTTTCTATAGCAACCGGGACTTCTAACGGCAGCTGCAGTGACGCACTGACTTTACAGATTAGGGATTGGCTCTTTTGCTCAGAAGGTGGAGCTTTGTCTGATAGAGCGGCCATACTGAGCACATTTTTCCCCATTCAAAACTATAAGAGTGACAAGTTTTGGGTATTCTAGTCTTCGGGTAACCCCATCACCTAATAGGCCTTCTGTTTGTAGCTTTCCTGTACAATATTGACCAAACAAAGCCACAATATTTTTAATACAAGATATTGCTGTCTGCAGTGAATATTCTGACACCATCTTAGCATATCTGAAAAATAGATGGATTCTGGGTCGACTGCAACTCTAGCTCACCTCCCCACAGAATTAAGTTGAAAGTTTTTAAAATCAAATGTAGCTGTTCAATGGATTCTCACACATCACATCTTCAGGAGAGGAATAAGGGTTGAGGGTAGGGAACTAGGGCCCTCACATTTATGGAGTAGGCTATAATGTGATCAGCCACCGTTACTCAGAATAAATTTGAGAAACAATTACCCAAAACACAGTTTCATAGTTTGGATTTATAGCACAGTGAACTAAGGAAGATTTGTGGACACAGACATTAAATATTCATCCACTGCAAATAAGCAGAAGTTTGATTTTATGCAAAGTCATACGAAATCAAGAGAAACAACTGAAATTACTGATAATTTAAGCATTTGCAAAGTAGAAACAAAAATACACCACAAAGTATTTTTAATTATATTATATATAGCATATATATCATTTTATAAATTGAAATGATCAGTTTGCCCTTTAAAGTCATGTATGAGCTAAATATAATTTTATTGAGAATAGACATTAGTAGGTTTACATTAGATAAATCCTAGACAAATCCTACACATTGCTACGTGTGATTTTTGGCTCGAGTTATGAAACATGATCAATGTTAACTAAAGCCAAAAAAAAAAAAAGAATCTCTGAGCTGTTGACTTTGTAGCGCTGTAAATAGATCAATCCAAGCTAAAAATCATTTTAAGTGGATTCTCGACCATGAATCGCTTGGAACGGCTCACAAATCGCATTTAACAATTCATTCAAATCTGAACAATACATATTGTTCAATGAAAATTAATGAATCCTACATTAACATATCTGACGTTGTGATTGCTACATCTTCCATGCTAAATAACGAGGACTATAGTTTATGAGATTCATCAGAGTAAAAACACATTACACCCTGCATGTTAAGTCATTTTTCCAAAATGAAAATATCTAGTATTTTACGTCATCTAGTCCTCCCCCACTGACCATTCCAGATCCTAGATCTTGAGAAAAAAAAAAAAAAACATTGATCCTGTTCACAAATCTAGGATGAACTGTTCCTCACACAAAGCTTATTTGACTTAGGAGGTGTTACACAGAAGAAAGAGAGTCAGACCGGTCTGGAAAAGTAGCCAACTACACGATGACAGAAATGTCCTTTTTTGACTGAGCTACAAGCATATACCCTGTCCTAGTAAACGTCTCTGGAGTCTTGTGTAACTGTAATTTAGTAAGTGTTGCAACTCAATCACTGTGTTCCAGTGGAGACACAGCGATGTCAAGTTTCCAGAGGTTTCCATCTGACTGTTTATTGAATAAATTAGGAAATTACAATGCTGTATCTGTCTAGCTGTAGATGTTACTTCTCTGGGGCCACATAGCAGCAATTGACAGAAAATGGGCACTAGCCCCATTGACTCAGGGACTGCCAACAAGCATTAATTACAGCAGAACTCAGTCAGTCACAGAAATCGGGGGGTTCAGGAGTTCACGTAACAATAGTGTCACCATATGCACATTATAATGCTAATGATAAATCAACAGACATGTTTTAGATGCTAAAAAGTGATTATTTATGGTGTACTATCTTAATTAAATCATCTAGAAAATTAGAGATCTAAACATAGAATTTCATTAGCATTAATGATCACTGACCCTCCAAACGGCCTGGCTTTAACCATAGGAAATGTTCGTCATTAGAATTCTCAGTCCATTCTATTGACCTCACTTCAAGGGATCCATTCTTACAAGCTTAAAAGCATCAATCTAACAATTTCCAGTGTGAATCAGGGACTAATCAATGCCGGTCATTTGTAGTTGGTCAACCTTACGGAGTGATAAAAGAGCTTTGCGGGCATTAAAGACCTCTAAAGAAGAAATATAGATCAGAGACTCGCTGAGGGTCTCATTTCCTTGCAATGCCGGACTTTAAGCAGCTCGGCACGTTTATCAGGCTGACAGACGTGGCATTATGGCTCAAAGACGTCTGTTCTCTCTGCAAAGTCAACACTGTGAGCAAAGCCATGCACCGCAGGGAGGGAAATTAGAGGAAGGCTACATCCGTAAAGAAAGCAAAAATTAACATTTACACAAACAAACAAGTTCTGATCTACAGTGTAGTTCAGAGAACAGCATGCGACTGGGAAAATATTTGTCATATGCTCTCTCTGACCACGGTCAGCCATCTCTCGCTCCTCTCGCGGTGGGATACATGTGTATTTAATGTGCAAGTATGAGGGCATGTATGTTATGTTGGATTTAAGGAATCTGGCTCATTTCCCTATAGCTCAGTCTTTTAAAGTGCATTGGCTTTATCTGATTGGCAGCCGAGATCTCAATGTGAACTGTCAAAAGAAATGCTTCAGTATTGTCTTCAAGAAATTACATTTAATGAAAGCCATGTAAGAAGATGTTCACATAACAAATCTTATTAAGAATATATTCAATCACTAATGCTTTTAATTATATCCATATTTTGCTGCGCTATATGTTTAATGCAATTTGCAGTGTTTATGTATTACATCATCAAGCTAAGATCCAAGAAAAATCCAAGAAGTCAAAGAAAAAGACAACCAGTTGGCACACATGACTCTCACCCTCAGCCTGAACTTGTAAAGTGACATAAGGTTAAATATGGTCACAAAAACAGTTTTTTTTTTTTTTAATGTTAAAATTTGAAAAAGATCATGATTCGACTTGGGCTTCCACTGTTCAAGGTGTTTTTAAAATTTAGACAGTTTCTTATGAATAAATTAAATAAATTAACATTTTAATACAAAATACTCAAATAAATGCATAAAATATGCAAATTAAGATAATTTTAAGATAATTGTAAGATAAGAGAACTTTCTGACACCCGATAAACAGCAACTGACGTGTTTAAGGCCCAGAAATTTAATAAGGTTGTTTTTAAAATAACCCATCAGTGGTGCAACTGTAATTTTACGGCTACAAGAATACTTTTTCTGCACAAACAAAACAAAAATAATGACTTTATTTAACGATCATCTTCCGTGACAGTCTTTGACATGCATTCATGATATTACTGTATGTATATGTATATTACGGATGAACCGCTGATGTCACATGAACTTTTTCAGCAATGTACCTTTATATGTCTTGAATGTGGTAGTTGTGTTGATGTGAAGAAAAAAAAGAAAGAAAGAAGAATTCCTATCCAATAATAAATAACTAATGCATATGAGCCTATGCAGTTAGTAAAATCTGTCTTTAAATTAAACCAGCTAAGAACCACTGGTGCAGGATATACTCTTTGATTTAAATCACTTTATGTGAGTGTGACTTTTTGATTTGCATTGCTCACTGGTTCAGAGAGCTGCAAAAGTAGAAGACAGCAATTCCTGCTTCAATGAAGTCAGCACTGCTTTCCCAATCTTGATCTTACTCTGACATTACTGCTCTGTCTCAAAAATGTCATCTCCTCTCAGTCATTCTAGAAATGTTAAAACGAAGAAGATTATACAAAATAGATCACAAAAAAAGAAAGAAAGAAAAAAAAAAAAAATATATATATATATATATATATCTAGGTCACAGTTACATAGCTTCATGAGTTTAAAAAAAGTTTTCAATCAAACCTTTAAAGTAAGATCTGGAAGGTCTTCAGATCTAGAAATGAAGATGAGCAGGATATGGCATTAAAACTGTCAATGGAAAGTTTGAATTTCAAGAAGTAGATTAGATTTCAATTTGAACTCTTCTATGTGCTCAGCCAAGTTTTAAGGGTTGTGAATTTGACACAAAACATATTTAAATAAAATGCAAATGATTAATTCTTTAAATTTCAAATTTATGTAAATTTCCAGCAGAACACTGCAAAGAAATGGTTTCTTAAATCACATTTTTTTAAGAATATATCTAAAAGTAAAGTTTAAAAATTGCCTAAAGGTAAGAAGAATTAACCCAATTTAGGGGAAAATAATCCTTGTTAAACATTTATAACACACACACACACACACACACGTACACACAATAAGACATTAGAATTCCCAATGTGCACATGACCCACCACATGATCTCATATTCATTTTTATTTTTTCATATTCAAGCTAACTGGAAGAATGAAATGCTATGCTAACTGATTTTTTAATAAAACAAACATATTTAAGTCAAACAAAGACCAAACAGGTCACATAAATATACGTTTAGTTATGCACATTTAATTTTAAAAACCTTTCCTCATATGTTCTTTGGTAGCTGGAGAAAATCTATTAAAACTTCAAGACCAAATGTGAGTCTGGCACTTCTGATAACTGTTATCTGCAATATTGCAAAAGGATGACACTGATATTTTAGACAGATGAAGGGTATGAAAATACCATGTCTTCCATCCTTGTACCCCACAATCAGAATAAAGGCATACCAGAAATTGCCTTGTGGACATCCCAGATGGAGGTTCTGGTATATGCAAAACTGGTAGCCGATATCACTCCTTAAAATTTTAAAGGCTCCTCACTGTGGATGCAGATTAGAGAGTGTTTTGCAGGGGGACTTGCGAGGGTACTGCCAGCTTTTCCTAACAGCTGCAAGGCAGATGTTTTGGCATATGCCCAGATACATATAACATAGCTGTTGGATGGTGCATGCATCAAATACACAAACCCCATTCCTGGTCAAGCATATTAGCAAGCAGGCGTTATCTCAAGACGCAGGAGATGCAGCCATTGATCTATCTGTTCTACTCATGTACTTAACTAAGGCTGTTGGGGCCAAGGTGAAGACATCCCGGACCACCCTTTCATCCACATGTGCATTGGCATGTGCTGAAACCCCCTGTTGTTCCAGTCAGTAAGACACACACATCCTGAGATGTTATTAACATCTGAGGGAGGAGCCTTTCATCAGTCGCGCTATGTTTCACAGATGAGCCTCCATGGCACCAGGATGGAAAGTTAGTGCAATACCCTCATGACTTACGACAAATAAACACATCTTATTGCAAGATCCAAGTGCTGGCAAGCAGAGCTTTCTGGAACATTTATTCATATTCAGTTTGAATTCTCCTGAGCTAGTCTTCTTAAGCACAACAAACCATGCATTAATGCAACAACATTTCTTTACAGATTATCTGTATACATTTAAAGTAGGCCTATCTATACATGTATCTGTACTGTATGTCATATCTTTGTCTGCCTCAAAAATGTATGAATAAGCACTCAATATCTGCCTGAAATGCAATGTTTTGAAAACAGAGACTAAACTGAAAAAAGTCAATAATTTGCCAAGAAAGGAATGTTAAAAAAAAACAAAACAAAACAAAAAAAAACAGATGTTTTGGCTTATTAAACTGAAATATGACTGAAGATATATTTGAAGTTTATTGTTTCTATTGACCTGCTGGATTCAAAACAATATATCTCAGACAACTAAGACAGGACTGGAAGAACTAGTTTAAAAAATATATATAAAAAATAACAATTTCAAGACCACCAACACAGTCAGTCCTGTCAGTCATCAGCTATATCCCAGGAGGAATATGAAACTGTCAACAATAAAACCCAAGAACAATGCATCAAGCCTGCAAATCACAGTCCAGAACAAAACATGAATATATCAGACACATTGCTTTTAAAAAAGACAGGACAGGTCAATAGGTCAAGGTTGGACTTGTTAACCTGAGCGTTTTTTTCCATTTAAAAACAGTCATGTATCTTTAAAGAAACAAACAAACAAAAAAAAATCACATCCCACATACAAGCACACCACAGTATGAAAAACATATGGCAGTATACTGTTTACCTTCACTTAGATCACTTAATCATGAAGTGGTTTTGACACTTTAATGCACAGGTAATGAAAAGACACAGAAGAGGCAAACAATCATATGTTGGAAATGCTTTCATTTAAATGAATCAGATGTACAGTACCTCATGTCCTATCATCCATCTATCAATCTATCTTAATTTGGAAGTGTGTAAGATCATTATTTATTTACTTTATTTTCACTGCGCTTGGCAGTATTTTAAGAAATAATTTCTTATTCCTTATATAAAAAACATAATGCAGTTGCCATAAACAATAAAGGCCAGGGGTTGCCAAAAAGCACCATAAAATAGTCCAAATTATAGACTGTGCAATAGCCCATGTTTTCTGAAGTTATACCAAAAAATTGTATGAAGAACAGATGGAAATTCAAGACATTGTTTACCTACAGTCTCAACCCTTTTGGAGCTTGACAGCCGCTGGTCAATATGAACATTTGCTTTTATGTTTTATTTTGTGTTTCACAGAAAAGAGAAGTACAACATGTAGGTTTGAAACAAGATGAGCGTGTGTAAATGATGACAATTTTCATTTTTGATTGAACAATCTCTTAAACCACTCTAACATATGATGATGAATGACTAAACAATACTTTCAGCTCCCTCTTACTTGCTCTACTGCGAAAGCTCAATTGTGTGGCCAAAAGGATTTGGTGCAATAGAAGGAGATACATTTATCAAACCTTTTGGACAACCACAACAAAAAACTCACTCATTGCTTGTAATGTTTTTTTCTTCTCCTCTACTGGTTTGTTTACCTCCTTAACATGTACTCGTGTTTTACCCCTTGCCAGGAGCAAGAGATATTTTATTACACATCTGTTCGTCTTTAAACACCCTGAGGATGCTGTGGATTGAAGATGAGGATCAAAGAGAGGTGAGTCTATCACAGCCAATCTAGTTCACCAGATACTCCATGAAAAACACTGCAGTTCAGAAGATAACCAGAGACGATTTCTATCTGAAAGAATTATTCACGTCAGCAGCTATTTGATAGCAGCGTATGGGGTCTTTTTTATCATATCACTAAGGTTGTGCATGAACATTCTAGTTTGGCCCTGTCCCAAAAGCTGCCCTAAGCCCTTTTGGTCCATACTTTGGTGATGTAATGCCACACAGACTGTTGCGTTGTATTAAAATGGCGAATGAAGGTTGCATTTGGTCATCTAAAACAAATTTTGACATCATAAACCACAGCTTCTGGACAAAATCCATCCTCTGTGGTCCTCTCGCAACAAACTCCACCAATATCTTTGTTTAGAACAGTTTTCTTAGGACTGTTTTTGCTCGTAAACAGTGCTTGATCTCAACATATCTCTCTCCTGATTCAGATGAGATCATTTGTACTACAGAAAACAAAATCGTGGATAAAGAGAAAAACAAGAAAGCTCTTTTTTTGCAAGGAGACAAAAGTTACAAACATGGTAATGATGGATACATTTTCCTTCACTTCACAAGATTTTGACGGCACCCATTCACTTCATAAGGTCCCTTGATGAGCAAGTGATTTGATGCTCACTTGAGGGTGAGTACACTTTCAACAGATTTAAATTTTTAGGTGAACTCCTTTAAAGGTACAGAAGAAAGAAATCATACAGGTTTGAAACAACATAAAGGCAAGGAAATTATGACAGATTTTTAATGGGTGAACTATCCCTTTAAGTGTCCAAATATTGTATCATGTCTTCTCACATCTGCTCTTTTTGTGTTATTTGCACATCGCTATCACATTTCCTAGCTATGACATAACCGTAATGCATTAAGATAAATTATTAAAGCAGGTTTATCATTGTATCAATGTTCCTGATCATATAGTGGAAAATCAATTTAACAGTTTGAATTCTGCAGAGGTGCAGCATGAATTCCTAATGAGTCGTGTAACCTTGATAACATTAAAATCTGTTCAATCAGTTACACCTGAGATGGGGTGAATAATGCATTTACAGCGCATCAAGACAAACACTAACAAAAAAGCTTTTTCGCATGCATTATTTGTTGAGATGAGACGGAGGTCACGACCTTACTCTCATTGGACCCTGCTGAGGGGAGATGAATTCACTAAAGATCTTGTTTTGGCATCTGTACAGAACTCTAGAGAGTAATCAAAACGAATGTTTTCTGACTCGGCCCTGCATTAAGTGAATAACCGAATGCCTTTTTAGCCCTCATGGGGGAAGAATTTTAATCAACGACCTGGATCTTGGAGGTCTATATTGCAATGAATATTATATAAAAACGATAAAGAGCATTCTAGGATGCTAGAGCAGCCCATCTGTGATCATTTACGCCTAGAGGCTGATCAGACATTTTTAAGTATTCAATTGGTAGATTCCCTCACTAGTTTTGCAGCATCTGTTATATCAGATGGATTAGTGAAGGCAGATACCCTTGAAGGGTCTACGATGTTTATTTAAGCTTGCGTGCATGCGTGTTTGCATACATAAAAACCCAAAACTGATGGATTTCTATTTGAGGCTATTTGTAAATCATGTTTGTAATATTAATGGCCTTTGTGCTCTCTGCTCATTGATGATAGACTGACGAGGCAAAGCAGTGTTTTGTAATCAAAAAAAGACCATATTTCCCTGCAAAAGCGATGAATTATGCATTAGGCAGACAACTGCTGACTCAAAACTTCAAAGAGCATGTTTTTGGTGAGAGAAAGTGCTAATGTCTAACTAATTAATTCCTCGTCTAAAGGTACCACATAAGAACCCTGGTTCTCACATATTAATAAAGCATATGAGGTAGTCGGTGATTCTCAATCTTTTTGCCACCCATTGCCCACCCATGAAAATCCATTGTATTTACTCGATTTAAAGATTAGGAATAAAAATACGAATTTAATTTAATTTATTTAATTACTTGTTATGTCTTATTTTAAAGCATTTTCTCATGCCCCCTGGTTGAGAATCACTGTGAGATTTATAAAATAGACGACTTTTTGAGTTAAAAGTTGACAAATTACTGGATTATTTAGCAAAATATGCAAAAATATGCACATTATTCTGTTCCCAATTTTACAAATGACTCAGAGAAGCTATAAATTCTATCAATATGTTTCTAATGTTGCTTTAATTAGAACTCTGTGCTTAATTCTTTGCTTGGGAACTGGTGAAAAACCCATTTATTTACTTGGTATTATTACACTTCAAGCAGCTTTCTATAGCTGCTCTTTCTTTTATATTAATGAGTTGCAGTGACAACACCATGTAAAGAAAAGTATGTTCCGTTAACATTGAGTGATTAATATAAGGAAAATCTAAATATCAAATAGAAATTTGTTTTAGAAATGATTATTGCAATTTTTAAAGCTAGTCCTCAAGAAGTGAAATTTCCTTGTTTATTCACTTATTGTAGGCTAGCTTTTTAATTAATCTCTTTCACCATCTACATTTATTCAGTGCAGGTCATTAGTTCGAACATGCATGTGAATGTGTTAGCCATGTCAGAACAAACGAGTCTGTAGACTTTGGTTCATTAGGGCTGTGTGCTCAATAAGGTCCCATAGTTGCATAGAGAGAATATTAAAAGGAAAACACTTACAAATGCAGACCTTCACTGCAGAATGAAAGGACTTCAGAGGAAGCAGTCTTAAAAAGCCAAGAAACTAGGAGTAAGAACTCTGATAGCCCCCTTGGGCGGTACAAAGGGTGCCGTGCAGGTCAGATCTGTACCTTACAGGGTAAAGAAACCCCAGACTCCTGTGGGTACTGGATCTGCTGTAACTCAACAGAAAACGCTGTATCAACATAATTATGTATTCAGAGCTTCCACAATTATGTTCGCAGCATTTTTAAACTAGCCCTGGATGTGTGCTTTCATTTAAAGGAGTGTGTTGAGCAGGAAAGCATAACCAAAAATAAAAAAGATAAACCGATTGCATCAGAAAGCGCCAGCCGAACATAGCTGATGCTGACTAAAATCGGTTTTTAAAGCAGAAACTTTTTAAACGAATGTGGCAACACTACGAACATCCTCTTCTGTGGTCGAGTTAGACACTGTAATAACATTGTAGTGTTATGATCTAAAAGGAAGCATTGGGGTCAACATTACTATCCACCAATCACAGCATTTGAAAATGATCAAATATTACAGTCTATTTGCTCAAAAGTGCTTTTAAACCCACACAAGGACTGTTGAAAAACCCAAAGCCCCCAGTGAGTGGAGGAACACTGAAGCCATTTTTAATGAGAGTGATCGGTTAGTGCTCTCCACCCACCCATTTTATCGTACATCATATACAACATAATTCACGTCAACTTGACTGAGGAATGAACTGATGTTGTCCAAAAGAGATACAATGGGATTATATAACCTTCTTTATCTATCTATCTATCTATCTATCTATCTATCTATCTATCTTTCTATCCATCGGTAACACTAACACAGTCAACACTTGTTGACTATTAACTATGACTTTTCCCTTGATAATTTCTTGATTTGGTTCTTATTAATAGTAAGGTAGTTGTTAAGTTTAGGTATCGAGTAGGATTAGGAATGTAGAATAAAGCATTAATATGTGCTTAATTAGCCCTAATAAATGGCTAATATTCTAATAATATGCATGCTGATAAGCAATCTATCTATCTATCTTTAATGATGAAATAATTATTGTAATATGTTAGAATATTACAGTGTATTAGTATGTACAGTGTAAATGTATAGGCCTGGAAGCCACCTGTTCAAATGCAATGAACTAAAGCCAAAATATTTAAGGATGAGCATAGTTCATGCTGAGAGAGAGAATGAGTGATATCAAGTCATACTTTATAGATGTATACAGTTTCTTCAGTCAGGAAATTTATGACACAGCATTTGAACTTTTGACTTTTGATTTACAAGACTTGTCAGGTTATCAGGGCACGGGGGAATGATGAAATTAAAGGAGAGGAATGGATAAAAGGCTGTATAGTTAAGCCGCGCTCCTTCTCTCGGTCAAAGGTGAGTTATTAAGGTGGGCCTGCTGAGCCATGCTTGTCTTGGCTTACATGTATCACTTGGCATTTCCCTGTATATTCTTTTTTCCACTCAAAGACGTCTTGACTCATTCTTTTAACTTTTGGCTTGGAAAGTAAGTGCAGGTCATGTTGTTTGAAAAGACTGTAATTATGTAATTGTGTTTTCTTTGTAACCTTGTTGGCTATAAAATATATTTATATTTTTATACCTGTTTTGAGCTAGATTTTTAGAAGTCAAGTTATTTGCTTTATAGTTTCAAAACAGCTTCTTTAGTGAGAAAATTCGAGCTCTGCAGGTCTACTATGTCATTATTTATTTCATTCAGTTCAGTTCTAAACTGTAAATATCACCTATAAGAAAAGTTAAATTTATATAAGCAGCTGTACAGAAGAAGACAATAATATTGTCATTTAGCTTGAGGTCAATTCAATGGTGATTCATGAGGAATCACAACTTGTAATCTGCATCCACTACAATACAATTTGTTTATAAGCTGCAATATATGTATATTATATATTTCATACAAATCATATTTTTGATTCGCAGTCAAATATGCCACATGATTTAATGAGACTGTGTCAAACAAAGTGGACAACCAAATAACAATTCAGTCCACAGCTGATCTCCAACTCTCTTCATATACTCATGACAGCTAATAACAAGCTGTTTATGACTATCAACAACTGCAGTTTTAATCCCTGCCACAAAGTGAAGAGTTTATTTTATAAACCACTTCAGATTGTCAGCTGATGTCACATTAAGAGGCAGAGAGTTTGAGCATGTGAGCTCTAACACTCTCAGGCAAATGAGTTTGACTGTCTGGAAGGTTAATGTCTAATAATTGTACTTTCGAGGACTGTAGATCAGACATCCTGTGCGGCCTCTCTCTGCTCCTGGGGCCTGATTGCGACATATCAAGGATTGCATTTGAAAGGAGCTCACATATCTTACATAGTCAAGCTCAAGGGCTAGAAGCTGAGATAAGACCATTGCTTAACATTTCTCAGCCTCTCAGTGAAACTGCAACAGAGAGACATACTTAATAAACATTCCATTAAATTTGTTGCAGGGAAGGTGGCCACTCACAAGGCCAGTGGATGATGTTAATCCATTACAATTGCTGGCAGAGCATGCCAATTTTACTTCAAAAGACAGCAGAGTCTAAGACCACCTGAAAATGCTGTTTTCATTACAAATTACACTACCATACAGCCACAGAAAAAAATAAGAGACCGCTGCAATTCACTCCTAAATCAGTATTTCTCTGAGTATGACAAGTATTTGCAGTGTCCTCTTGCAGTGTGACCAGTTGGAACGAAATGCTAGAAGTGAAAAGAAAGGTTTTGAGTTAAGAAAACAAGGGCTCAATCCTAGCTTTACCGGTACAAGGATTCAGTGAGCATCAAGTTGCTTCTATAATTAATATTACAAAGATGGCAGTTCACAAAAAAATGAAACAAATGTGCATTTTTTTGTATTGGTGGTGTATTGGGGAGGTAAACCGTTTTAAGAATAAAACCCAAAAGAAACAGATTTTTCTGCAGTGGTCTCTTATTTATTTCCATGGCTGTATATACATATACATTATATATATATATATATATATATATACTGTATATATACACACACACACACACACTCACAATCCACTGTTCCTGGATCAGCCACCATCGCACACTCCCAATAACCAGAATTCTAGACACAAGAGATTGAGTATACTCTACCTCATTATCACTACCCTGGTTGTGTTGTGTTGCACTACAGTACCTTTTCCATTGACCATACTCACCTCAAATACTTACCTGGAAAGTATGAGCATGTACAGCACTCAATACTTAATCGGGCCTCTTTTTGCCTGAATTGCTCTGCTTACTCCCAGATGTGGTCTCAGACTTAAGAAAAATGTTGGGGTTGTTTTAGAAGAAAAAAAGTGTGTCATTATAGTTGAAACACAACCAGAATGAGGGTACAGTAATGAGTTATGTTTCATAACGTCAACAGGAGGACACAAGATCACAGATTCATGGATAATTAATTATTAATAGAAACAATCTTGGAGGCAGTGACTTATTCCTCACCTCACCTCTGGGCCGATGGATTATGTAACATGCTTGGAATTCTTAATTAAAGTCACATACAAATGTGCCAGGCAGTTTCAGCTATGAACAATAATCCATAGTCTTTTATTCCACAGAGTAATGTGGACTCCAGCAAACATGGTTTATTTGGAAGTTCTCAGAGAAATAGGTGTGACTCTTTTGCTTGTTAAGTACAAACACACCATTCTAAATATATCCATCCACGCTCTCTTAAAGAACTTCTGCACCACTAATATGTCACTTTTGTACCACATTCAAACTACATTCAGATTTCATCTGTGTCAGGGAAGCATGAATTCAAAAATGATAGTAAAGACATGCTACAAAAGATTTCTATTTGTTATTTCTAGTGCTGGGCAATGATTAATCGCGATTAATCGCATCCAAAATAAACATTTTTCTTTACATAATATATTTGTATATACTGTGTATATTTATTAAGTATATATAAATACAAACACATGCATGTATA
>JAUCMS010000031.1:5266330-5281651 GCA_032357445.1 Enteromius radiatus | reverse complement strand
GCATAAACGCATATATTATGTAAAGAAAAACTTTTATTTTGGATGCGATTAATCGCGATTAATCATTGCCCAGCACTCTATACTGTTTCACCAAGAATCCTAAAAAACAAAACAAAAAAACATTTCAAATGCTCCCAAATCAGTAGAAATATTTGTAATTTTAATATTTCATAATATTAACATTTTTGTTACTTTTTTTTTTTTTTTTAACTCCAATGAAACTCCAGACTAGGTAAGCATAAGAGACTTCCTCTAAAACAACAGTTACACAAATAATAAAACATATTGTGGTTGAAAACAGGCCTTCAAATTAAGGCGAGAATGTCACTGCAATGACATTTTGGTTTTGCAGGATAAAAGTCGCATTGCTGTCTCCCTCATGAGACTGTCCTCTTTATTGACTACAGGAATCCTTTCATCCTTTGTCATATGTGTTTGTTTGACTTTCTTGTGCTTTATTTAGCATCACAATAAATATCATTTTAAATAATTCATTCTTTGTTGTCATTTCTGCTCTTGCCACTGGCTTATTGTTTTCAAAGAAAGTTTGATTTCTACGGCTTGACTTGAACTCACTGCGATCAGTTAAGTGCTGGTGTTTTGAAGAGCTGCATGCTAATGTTAGGATCTGCATTTGCACCCAGGCTTTGCCTCTTGACATTTGAAGATGATTAAGAAATTGTCCCGGACCTAACCTTTGCATCCTGAGAACCTTCATGTCACCGCATTAGCACTTCCATTATCATTCACTCTGATCTAATGAAAACTCTTTAATTGTGGCACATATATTAAGCGTCTTAATATATGTACAACATAATTGAGGCAAGCTCAGAAAATCCCCAGTGTGAAATGATGCATTTAGCCAAGACTGAACTTAATCACTGTAATAGCATAACGAATTTAATGTGCCTTCAACTTGTGTTTTGAGAGAAAGGGCACAAAATAGTATTTCTTCAACTACTGTACTTTTAGGAAGTAAACTTGATTGAAAAAAACTCTTTTAAAATTTGCTGTGAATTCTGTCCTCTCTCTGAAATAATAATTTTTATTTAAGTTACCATGATTGTGTTAAATAGAAAGTCATGATGGACATGACTTTTAAACATTTCTAAAAAAAAAAAAAAAAAAATGTGTTACATTTCTTTGTCTTATAAGGCTTATTTCATATATAGAATATTATGTATTACGTATGTCAAGTCTAATTTCAAACATTTGATGTTAACTGTATATAAAAACCGGGAATTGTATAAAAAAAAAAAAAAACACACACATGTAAATTAATAATTAATAAATTAATAATTTAGATGAATTAATTACACAAAAATAACGCGTACATTTTTTTTTACTCATTTTAATCGCACTTATTTTTGCACCGCCCCTAAGCGGTTTTCTATTATCTATCATAGCCTGCCTATTGACTATTGAGTTTAAATAGCCAAGTTTCAAATCTAGCGCACAAAAAAAACAAGACGTGCGGGTATGCGCGTGCAGAAAACCATTCTCGCGAGCATTTCAGCACAGCAAGAGCGCACACTGTGCGCGTGCAAAAATGCGCTCTCCTGAGAATGCCGCTAAACTTTAGGAACTTTAGGAACAGTGTTTTTGTGTATGGGTGTTTTTTAATTAATAACTAATCCTTTATAAACAACAATAAAACACCAATACATATTTGCAATAGAATATAAAAATCAGGAATAAAACATGAAACATAATGAATAGTCTAGTCCTTTCAATAATTGAGAATCAATTTAGAATACTATTATAATTCGGAAGTCTGTACTGGCAGCCGGGTGCATTATGGGCATTTCTGGATAAGAGAATGGATGTGTGCAAGCTATCCAACAAGAAATTTGCATATCAGCGCAGCACATCGAGCCTCAGGTATCACCTTAATGCTAAACATATAGCAGCTAGCGTGGTTCTCAGGTCAAATATTTATATGCAATTAAATTAAATTAATTAATTACAAAGCCTCTAATTAATTTGATTATTTTTTTTAATCGAGTCCCGGCCCTAATATATATATATATATATATATATATACTTCTATATTACTAGTCTCTGATAAAGACTCACTAGTAATAAAGTCAAATTCGATGAGAAATGGGAATTAAATCCTTGAAGTTGTGAAATGTTGTGTGTTTTATTATACTCTCAGTCTTCTACTGTTTTTCCACACAATGTGTTTGCGCAGAAAGAAAACTCAAAACCAAAGAATAGCAGCTCAAGGGCTTTATTTTGAGCGTTGAAAGAAAGGTGAAGATTGAACCCTGCTGCTGGGAAACGAACCTATTGTCAGGTTTCCATTTTGATGCATTGGCCCCCCACTACAGACGAAATGTTGAAGCATAGTGATGTCCACTCTGTATCATGTTCTGTGAAGAGTAGTACACACAGGACTGTATTCAATCGACATGCAACTGTTCACCCTTGAATGCTCTCTTCTTTTGGATTTGACTCTAATTCAGTTCCAAAATTGTGAGAGTCCATTTAGACAATACTGAAAATAAATGTCAGAGAACTGTTCTATTAACCAGCAGTCTGTGTCGGCATTAGTAAAATTGATCACATTTTATATGTTAAACGATAAAATGTTCCATTAAGATATGCAGCAATTTTGTTCCCTAATCAACCCTGAGAGTGATTTTACTTTCATTCAGTAATATTTCCATTTATCTCTCTGAGCTGATTCGGTAATGAGATGACCTGACAAAAATGTTCTAGTCATCGCTGGCATAACATTTGTAGGATTTCCATGCACTGCCTTGCTTCAGCATTTGAGACAGAATAGTAATCTGTGAATATATTATGCAGCCATAATCCCTCATGATGGACTTTCCTCTCTCGTCTGTGACCTGACTTGAAAAGTGGATGATTTCGTAAAATATCTAGGTCACAATGTTAAATCTCCTCTCTTAAAATGCGTCATGGGGTTTGTAAAGATTCAAGTGTCTGAATCTTAAACAGGTGAAGAGTTTAACAACATTTAAAAACAGACTTTTGCTGCTTCCTCGCAAAGTAGTTATTGAACAACAAAAAATTATATTTTCACGACTCCATAATTTACTAAAACACATTAAAAAGCCACAAAACTTAAAAAAGGTCACAAAACTTAAAACCTTTACAATCCAGCTTAAAATGCGTATAAATAGTACACCAAATAAAAATGAAAACTACTAATACGCAAAAATGGACTTTGGCGTATATATAACACCTGTCATGCACAATACACAGTATCAAGTACATACGATATGCATCTACCCACAACCCTAATCCTAATTCCTGTAGCATATTCATTATGCAAAAGCATTACGCAAACAATAAAAGCAAGATAATTAAAGGACAACTTGCATGTTTCATACATAAATCAATGCTTAGCTGCCAATTAAGCACTTATATGCACACATATAAAGAACAGGTGTTCAGACAATGTAATGGGTTGAGCTTACAGAGCCCAAGCCTCAAGATTTGACTAGCACAGTACAAGTTGTGGTCTAGACATCATGAACAGCATTCAAAAGATGTCTCGGCACTCTAAAAAGAGCAAATTAATAATTCAAGGTGATCTTGGCAGGTCACAAGGTTGAAAGGCTCAAATGATTTTCCAGTCAAAAAAAAAATCTTTCCATGTGAAAGACAAACAACTTGCAGAGAAAATCAACTCTTGTAATCTTACTCTTTCATCACTGCTGTCCTTGCAGAATAAACCTGTCAGAAAAGTGCGATTCACAGATGAATTCATAAACGATTATTATGCTTTTAGGTACTAATAGCTTTAAGGTATATATGAGCCCTTTAGGTACAAAGGTGTAAAAAAGTACTGCCTTATTGTACCTTTTTTCTAAGAATGTTCTATCAACATTAAAATGGAGGAGTTGGTAGTTTTTGGTGCAAATTCATCTGTCCGTCTGTTGAAAGAAGCGAGTTAAATTTTGTAGATGTTGACAGGTTGGGAAGCATGCCCTCATCCTCAAAAACTTTGAACAAAAAATATTACCCAAAATACATTAAATGCAGATTGACTTGCAACAAGGCTAAACATAGTTTTTGCCCACCACAGTGTGTTTTGTGTGTGGATTATTGTCTGCCGAGAGCATGAAACCATCAAAATTAAAGAGACGGAAGACAGGAACTATAAAAACAAGCCTTTTGGGGATCTAAACACATCACATCAAATTAAATCACAATATAGTACATTCCAATAATAATATATTTGAATGTTTTTTTGCTGTTGTAGTAGTTTTGGTGACATGTTGGGATGTTCAATGTGAAAACAATCTCAGTATAGGTAAAACACTAAAGAAACATAACTTTGCAGAGTACCAACTCGAGTCCTGAGCTGAACTGCATTACCTGTGGATCAAACAGGTATAAAAAAAAAATCCTCAGCGGGGTCACCAACTAACTGAAGATATTATTGATCGCTTCCTCCATTTTCACACCGGTCTTTCAACTCTGCTCTCAGCTCAAGGCTTAGCAAGGTACGCTAGCTTCACTCTAAAGTCAGGATCCAAAGCCCTACAGTATCGCTCACATTGTGGGAATGAGATAAAAGTGAGGAATTAAATATTAATGTGAATCAAGCCGGCCAACTGCCATAATTCTTCTCATGCTTGCCCAGGCCAGGCCCAGGAATAAAGCTGTTAAAACAGCCCAGGGATTTCACATTTATTGAGATGATGAAAGGGTTAAGGACCCTTGCCCTCTTGCCCACAGAGCAGAGACGTTACTGAGCTGTGATGTTGTGCAAATAGAGGAACTTGGTCTCAGTGTTTTACCCCTCTCATGCATTTTACAGCATCTTTAGCTCTCTAAATGCATGGCACACATCCGCCTGACCGCTGACTTCAGACTCCAGCCTTCGGCTGTGCTGGCAAAGAAAGAGTCTTGATTTCATACCTGGCTTCTGTCACTGCCTTCCTCCATTTTTCTTATTTTTTTTTCTCACCTTTTGCCTCCCAGAATAAACTTGTGAGCCTCACAGCGTTCGTGAGCCTGTGATTACGCATGGCACATTTATCTGTTTCCAAGGGTATCATTATCCCTCTAGGAAGTTTTGCATTCAGTGAGCTGTGACAGGTGCGGGGCAATTTTGAGATTATTTATAATGACGGCTCCGACTCGGAGTCGAGCATCATCCACAGCTGTCCTGGGGAATTTACCCTGATACACTCAAGTTTTATGGATAATGGCCATACTCTTACAACCTTCCTGGAAAAATAAATAAGTAAAAGTGGCACAAAGTCAGTAAAGCTTACATGAGTAAGTCAAGAAGGGGAACTAATTTAAAGAATATATGCGGCTACAGCAAATGTCTGTGAAACCTGGTAGACACAGAGTGTGCACATGAAAAACGACAGGTAATGACTGTTGAAATGATGACCTTGTGTGGAGAGAAGCTGCTCTGTGAATATCTGAAAACCGGAAAAATATATATCTCATCTTAAACCAACCATCTATAAGGGAACAAGAAAAAATGGATGAACTCTATTACGGGCGGAGAGATGTTTGATTCAGTATAGATGAAAGGCACCGAGTTCAGACAGAAAATGGCATTGATTTTAAAACATTAAGAGCGTCTATGAGGAAATAAAGCAAAACTGCTAAAAGACAAGTGTTGTTTTACCGGCTCGTGTGTTCGGTTTATCATCACTAATGGGCACACACAAAAAAGAGCGGTCCGATGGATGGGCCTATTAAACAGAGAGCAGCTTTTCCCTTTCTAGGGGTTTCATTATCGCACATTTGATGTCCGTCCTCTGGTAGACGGTCAACAAAAAATTGAATTTTCAAGTTGCTCCTGTGGCATCACACCCAGTTCATGGGAAGTCCAAAGGGAACACATTTCCCCTTCAAACAGCCTTCCACAGATACCAACGGCACAATATGAATAATGAAGCGTGCTACAGTTCAACTGCCAATTATAACATTCATCTAGAGAGCTGACGAGGAGTGTATGACTATAAAAAGGCACAAAGCTGTCTCTTAAAATTTTTTCACCATGGACTTTAAAATCATGGTCAAAAATCATCTGGATCTTTTAATTGGAACTGGCGGACGGATGTTATCATTCCTGTACCTGTTGCCTAGGCCCAAAGGGGCAGTGGAGAGACTCCAGGGGATCTCGGCGACATGGACCCTATTTCGTCCTCTGTCAGAGGGGGTGATGGATGACTTCGCTTTGCGCACTACATCAAAACAAACAAGGAGGTTCTCTTGACTCCTGAGCTTTCAACTCTGCATCAAATCAACGTACCTGCATGTGGACACTAAACAAATTGAGTATTGTCATGTGGGGCGAGTACATCCAAATTGAACCCACTATTGTCTTGTTTGATTATTTTGGTCATATGCACTCACTTGCGAGCAGTAAAACACAAATACAACCCTTATGTTGGCCAACTTTTAATCTATCCACTGCTGCTAGCATAACATATATGTTTCAGTTTAATATGTTCACCAATCAAATCAATCTGCAATAAATGTTTTACAAATATCTATCAATCACTTTAAATGATTCACACTTAATCTCATACCAATATTTGCGGCAAAAGCCCTCAAATACATTATTGTGTCAGACGAGGAAATCATCTAATTGTCTTCATATTCATTCTGCTTATAAAAGCTAATTGCTATTGATTAATATACTGGCTTTTGCCGTTTCGGTTATGTCAGATTAAAATTAATTTATTAATCAATTAGTTAAATCATTTATGTTGAAAAATCTAATTATGTCTACAATGCTTTAAAAACAGCTTCTTAAATGTAGCAATTTTAGGCACATGGCACATTTACAGACTGACAACACTATTTATGTAGCAATGTATATGATGTAAATTAGATGTGGGTGACAGTGATGCATAAAATATTAGTAATACTATCAAGATATCTTTGCTGACGATATAAAATATCACGAATAATGTGGTAATGTTATAAGTTTAGCGTATCAAACTTTTTCCTCAACGCGGAAGTGAGACTGCAGGTTCGTTAGAAGCTATAGGTGAATAACAACGTGCGTATTGCATAAAACGGTTCGCACTACAAACCTGTGTGTTCATAATTAAGATAATGCATTAAAATAACATGATAAAACACACCCGTTTTCAAAAATATAGGCAGTTAAACGAACTGTTTTGTACAGCTAAAAATCGCAAAACGTGGATGAGGCCGGAAGCTATAACGTTACCCATAGAATTTACAAATGGTAATGCCCATTTTTACATCAGGAAAAGGGTGAATAAAGACAGTGAGCGAGTTCACTCACCTCTCTCAAGAGCTTCGCATGCTGATAGTTCCAAAACGTTCCCATAAAGAGTTTCTATTTGTGATGAGCTTTGTAGCCAATCACAGACTTGGAAAAGCCTCTTAACTCTCAATAGTTCCAAACAACTCCGCAATATCAACAGACAGCAGTTTCAATATATTTGCAGCAATTTCTAGCAATTATTATCACGCCATGTGCATTGATTGTGTATTGATAACTACGCTGACTACTAGTGATGAAGATATGAAGATATAATATGCTTACTATTTATATTACAATAAGCACAGTATTTAGTGTTGAAATGGATTTATTTATTTATTTAATTTAATTTAGTTTTTTTTAATTCCAGTGCAGAGGCAAATTGGTGTTTGGTGGCCAGAAAAATAATATTCCTATGTAATAGTTTAACTAATAAATAAATATAACCTACATAATAGCAGTCATAATAGCTTATTTATTTATTTATTCAAGTTTTGTTTTAGGACATTATCAAACACTCAATGTTTATAAGTTTTGCTTTTTTTAAAAGTGCACTTATATCCACACCCTAGTATTATTTTATGACATTCATGTGTAAGTGTTCAGCAAATATGGAATATTTGCATTAAAAAAATTAAATAACGAAAAAACCAACTGCATTTAGGGAAACTCATTCAACTTACCTACAAGGAGAGAAAGATTGTAGAAAGACTAAAAACTTAACAAATATGATAACTAGCATCTGGTTATGATCACTATTGAGGTGTTTCATATGCTAACTCCAATTAATAATAGCATAACTGCCTATTATCTAAAAAAAAAAAACATTAACTAATGCATTTCATAAAATAATACAACTACTGGCCAGATATCCAAGAGGTAAAATAAATATTGGCCGCTCCATGACACGCTTCACTTCCACATTCCTCAGTTCCTATAGAAGCCTATACACAATCTTAATAAGATAACTTCAAGACCATAATGCACACTGAGCGCACCTTAATTTCTGTTTATCACATTGTAAGTAAAGGTTTTACAACTATATACACTGTAAAGATTCTACCAGGAATCACATTCATATTTATAATAAAATGAAAGAAAGAAAGAAAGAAAGAAAGAAAGAAAGAAAGAAAGAAAGAAAGAAGAAAAGAAAAACAATCACACAACCTCCTGACGAATCTGTGTTTTAGCAGTAACCAGAGCCTTGGGTTGAAAGTGATTTACTAGGAGCTTTTGACCTGATTAATGTGTCCATACTTGGCTCCCTGAGCTAATATGACAGGTCACATATCAAACTGAGGACTGCTTATTCTACCATGACACAGAGGACTCAGATGTATTTCACACTTTCTTTTAAAGAAAATGTTTACAAATGTATTATTTTCTTGGATCATTTTTGAACAATCGCACCAATTTGCATGGATTTGCCACTCTGCCGTATATCTCGCATGAAGTATTGACAGCTAGCGGGAATGAATGCAGTCGTTAAATCCTCCAAACTGTTCATATAAAAGGATTATAAGGTGATCACAACTACTTGAAAACAGGCTGCTCGCCAAGATGATTTTTTCATAGATCAAACCATCCTCAACTCTTTTCAGCTGATTAGGGAGATAAGGTTGTATAATCCTCTGAAGAGATCTCATCCTGTGTTTCAATGCCCTGTACGGATACAGTTTCAATCTCCTGAGAAGACAGATGTCTCCAGCATGTTGTAAACACTTACCGATTGTGTGCCCCCTCAAGTGATGTCTGGTTATGAGAGTATGCCACCTTTATTCATGATTTTTTTCAATATTTCAATCAATTTATGTACAAATGCATACGATATTTGAAAGCAACATTGGTCCTTTGCGATTACAACAATATATAAGTGTCATATTACAATACAACACTTAAATATTGTACATCTTGTTTGCTACTTCAGGGAATTAAAAAAAATCACACAGGATGCATAATATATATTCTGTAGGCTATATATTATTCTTTTGCCCAGCCTTTGGTCTTTATGTATCTTTCTGTATAGTGTGTATTGGAAATGTATGTTAATTGTAGCAGAAGATATGTGATTACAATTTTGCAGCTGTGGAATTTTTTTTTTGCATAAAGAATGGTAAATGACGGATCATGAGATGATTGCACTTGACTCTGCTCTAAAGAGTTTCTCTCTGCTCAAGCCTGCAAATCTGTTCACTGAAGGAAAGTCTCTAAAGGTTTAGTGCATATCTATAATTCTTCTCTTAAAGGGTTATTGTCTCACATACTTCAAATCAATGACAGCTACCGATCTTCCTCCGCAGATGAGCGTTTTATTATTATGTAGCATTTCCCCTACACTGTAGTATAATACAGTATAATAATGTCTTTACTATATTTTTATTTACAGTATTATTATTAACATTTTTTTTCTAAATCTATCCAAAAGTATAGCACTGTAAACCATTGTTTTTACCACCATGGCCCCCCAAAAATCACAATTTAAGATCACATTTAGAAAGTTACAAAAAATTTCAAATTCACTGTTCTTCTGAACATTCTTTTCATCAGTGAAGCTTAAAAAAAACAAACAAACAAACAAACAAAAAACCCAGCATATTAGAATGATTTTTGAAGGATCATGTGCCTCTGAAGACTGGAGTAATGATGCTAACATTTTAGCTTTGATCACAAGAATAAATACGCCGAGCTCAGCCCTCGCTAGGGTTCAATCAACTAGGGCTCGGTGTTAGCCGACCTCCCGGCTCGCTCCCTGGACAGCACGCCAAATACGCTTTAATTGTTTATCATAAGTGACGTTTTTCAAAGACATAAAAATCTAAAAGCTTTTAACAGGTAGTGTAAATAAAATACAGTAAATCTGAGTTTGTGGTGTGGTTACATCTCAGTAATTTTGACAGTCAAAGTTGATGAGCTCTCATTTGAGAAACAGCAGGCTGCAACTTTCTTCCAGAATTGCAGCTTATCGGTCTCAGTCCATTTGGAGTCACAAAGTATGACTGTCCGAATGAACCTGAAAGCAAACTTTTTGGTGCTGTATGCACTTTTAACGTTAATAAAAATTTTACATACTAAATCTGAACAAACCTACAATAATGGGTTTTAATTTCAGGGGTATAGTTCTACGGTGAGTGAATATCTGGGGCTTAGCCCAGAAACATTTGTATCAGAGTACACGGGATACACTTCAAATAAAATAGGCTTCGCTGAAAAGATACACTGGCTTTTTTTAAAGAGACAAGTATAATTATAATCTGTACTTACAAATTGCATAAATCATAATATGAAATTAATGTTTTAAATATAAATACATAAATATGTAATGATAGAAACTACTGATTCATTCAGAAACAAAGTAAGAAATGGTTTTATGTTTTATAAATGCTTCAGTGAATCTCTGATTCTAAGTGTTCAAAAAAGTGAAATAACATTTTTGTGCAATTGAGCAAAAATAAAATATTTTCTTAGCGATTTGAATCACTAATATTAACTTCTTGTTAATTAAATTTTGTTGACCTGACATTTAGTGAAGACTGCCACAGACCATAAATGCTAACTGATCTGTTCATATAAGCATAATCGTTATTAATGCACGTGTGTGTGAGTAAGCTCTGTGCATATAATAGGCCTAATATGATTACAAATCTATATTTGATTATTAAGAATCGATATTTAACAATTAATCTAATTTTGGTATTATTAATTTATAGGGTACAGTAAGTTAAAGATACTGTACCTGTAGCAGCTGCACTTTGCTGTTTAAGTGCTGGTTTAATATGACTTAATAAAATGTGTACTTTAAATACAGTGTAACTTGCTTTGGATAAAAGAATAGCAAATGCATAAACGTAAATGAAATGTAAAACAAAACATTACGTTTTTTTTTTTGTTTGTTTTTGTAACAGACAATGTCACAACATCCTTTTGTGTTACCGTAGTTTATGATAAGAAAAAAAGACTGTGCTGTAAAATAATTTACATTTTAATTAAATATTTAATATTTGGAATATTTATTAACAAAATGCTATACTGCTAGAATGTTCCTCCAATACATCTCTGATGCAGACGACATGACCACAAACATAAAAATAAAATACTAAATATGTTCTTAACAGTTTTAGTCAGTTTTCCTCAACAGGTTCTTGTTAGCTCGCGCTTATGTTAACGTACGTCTGTCAGCGCTTATGTTAACGTACGTCTGTCAGTGAATTTAGGGACCATCTCTAAGTTACTCTAAGTTACGAAGCTACTTCATTGGTACCCACTTTTCTAAATTAGTTAAAGGGGTCATATAAGGCAAATTCTCCACTAGCTGATCATTCTGAATCATTCTTTAGGGTCTTAGAGTGTACTCACACTAGGCAGTTTGAACTGTGCCCAAGTGTGTTTGACGACCAAAGCACGGTCCATTTGACTAGTGTGAGTGCTCCAAACCATGCCCGGGATTGGTTCGTTTAGCCGTCCCTGGCCCGCTTGGAAGAGGCGTGTCAGAGCATGGTTCAGTTGGACTTGGGCGCGGTTCGCATGTAGTGTGTGAGTGCTAACCGTGCTGGAGCAACGCTCCAAAACCGACAAAAGGGATAGACCTGTTTAACAATAGGCTGTGAGAGGCCTGTGGACCACCGCGGACTAAAAATTACTATCCACAAAGTAAACAAAGCGATGGACTCCATTGCGGTCAGCGAGAGCAACGCTCTTCCTGTTTATCCTGAAACGGTCACACTATAGTGAATAAATACAGTAGTGACCATATATTTCCCATAATCCTTTGCTGTTTACAGTAAAATACTGTATACACATTATCTATTACTATATTACAGTATCTTACTGCCCATATTACAGTAAAATACTGTTCAAATGACAGAAATCGGTTTCAGTGTAGTGCTGTGGCAGTATGTAGCCTTTTGTGTGCAACAGCCTGACCTTGAGAACATCTGGATGGGCGGCTTGATTAATGTTGCTGTTGTTTCATTGTCAGCCCTTAAATACAGATCACAGATTGATGTCGACCGATTCTGCTCCATTTCTTCTCCCTCCTGAATTACGTAAGTCAAACGTTAGCATGAGGCCTAACAAACCGTTTACTTTTAGGTTGGTGTTTACATGCTCGCCAGTGGGAAATATTTAATTATTTGACAGCATCCGCAGTAAAAGCACCACTTTGGATGCTTGTTGCTATTCAATTATTAAATATGATGAGAAACAACGACTGCACTAACTGTGAGCATTTCTGGGCAGAGAGCAATTTGTGTATGTATGATTTTTTTTTTTTTTTTTAATCAATTAGCGGTGATTAAGTCCCACAAATCTTAAGTTAATAAATAGCAAAAGTGGGACATAAAAACAAAAACTGGGGTACAAAAATGCATTAGACTAAACAATAAAACCTGTGGGCAGAGTCAATACAATTTCAATTTACCTAATTTTTGACATTTAGAGGAAGCAGCAGTTATGGATTTTATCTTTAAGGGTTACAAAGGAGTTTTGTTCTTCTATGCTGCTAATACTTCCCATTTCTAGTGCAAATTTGGATTGAAATATTTTAGCTGAACAGCTTGAAGTATTCCGATAATGAATGCATATTTCATTTCCATGGCACTTTTATAAAACAAACCACATTAGCAACTTTCCGATTCCTGCTTTGCAAACAGATCATTAACCCGACAGTAATATTTCCTGCGTCTGTTAACTTAATTCTTTTCTGTTGCTGCCTAATGATTTGCTTCATAATGTCCCACAAACAATACATTTCCTCTAAGTGGTGATTTATGACATTTCTATGTAATCATAATTCATAGTCTGACATTATTAAGAGGGTTAAATTGAACTGAAAATTTGCCATTACAAATATGCAATACATATGAATGATGCTAATGGCTAATGGCACATATATAAATTCAAAGCCTAAGCCACAATGAGAAAATGGCCCCGGCTTTCCATAATGCCTTCCATTATGCCTTAAATGTTACCTGAAGCAAGGGAAAAAGCTACCAGCATGCTACAGGCACATTATATGTTGCTAGATACCATGGAGAAAGTTTCTCCACTGGGTGCTGACTGCTTTGACCTTCAGCGATCTCATGAGAGCATGACCAACACATTAGACTACACTGGAGAAGTGACCCTCCGCCAGCCCATGGCCAGAAACTTCATCAAATCCATCTACATGAATGGCACAACATCCCAAAATGGCAGATTTATAGTCTTATTGGCACTCAGGTAATTACAGTTATGACTTTTGTTGTTGTATTATTCTGATTTTTATGCAAGCTCATTTCCACCATGGAATATATATTGTATATACATACATAAAATAAGCTTGCATGGATTCAGATTGCTAGATCATGTCTAGATCCTGTCAAATGCAATAAATCTATTTATTATATAATTCCTACTTAAATGTATACTTTAACTTTGATTTGTATAGTACTGAACAATCATACACAGTGGATAAATATATATATTTTCTATAGATATTTCCGTTAACACTGAAACACAATACAATGTAGTGCAAAATTTTAAATACAGATGACAAAAATGCACTTACAAAAAAAATCAATACAGAAAATTCTTTCATATGCAGTTTATGGTGCCCTGTTTTTAACCAATTTTCACTGCAGCTTGGCCTATGGTTCACGGCAATCCATTTTGCAATATTTCTTTTAGCTCCTCACACGATGAATGCTGCCTTTTAAGACACCTTGTCAAGTTAAAAGTAGTAAAACTTTTTGAGGCTTTCATAAAAATGGTTTTAGTTGTTCAATGGTGTCTAAAATGCAGTTTTTCTTTTGCGGCCTTTGAAATTTGTCTGCTTTGATTCATTGAACAGAACCTTTAAAAAAATAAGAATTCTTTCTGATGACAGGGGCTGCAGTTCCTATAGCTTCGACGAGAAATGTGACTCAACTTATCAATTTTCTTCCAACTTGGCCATTCTCAGAACTCGTCTCACCCTGCACACCAACACAGGCAGGAACATGCATCAATATATCATTGCTCTCATCTCTCCTCTAAAGGCTTTCTGTGTCATCGTTGCAAAGTCAAGATATTGTTCACATCGATTCAATAACCTGGAGGCAAAGACCTGTGGGAAAACCTGTGGAGAGAATCTTACAAGAGCATGAAACATTCCCAAGTACATCAGAGGAAAGCTTAAAGGCACTGTTCACCCAAAAATGAAAATTCTGTCATCATTTGCACACCCTCATGTTGTTTTAAACACCCATGACTTGTTTTCGGGGAACACAGATATACAGTTTTTTTCAATGCAATTACAGAAAATGGTAACTGAGGCTTTCAAGCTTCAAAAGCACCATAAAAGTATCATAAAATTATCTTAAAAGCAGTCGATATACTCATGTGCTATGTTCAAAGTCTTCTGAAAACTATGATCTGGATCATAGGTGTTTTGTGATCTGGATCAGCTGATTCTTTAAAAAGATATGATTCAAAATAAAGATTTGTTCCCTACCAGTTATGTTGATAGTGCACAAGCCATTAGCACTATTTCATAATACTTATTAAAGGTGCCCTAGAATGGAAAACTGTTATTATTCAAACATGACAAGGTAAATTCAGTTCAGTACATAACACATAACATACTGTGAGTCTCAAACACCATCGTTTTCTACTTCTTATATAAATTAAGTATTTGCAAAAGACGACTGAAAAAAGGTCCAATCACAACACAATGCAGACTGTTTCATAACAGTCTAGAGGCGTAATAGTTACTCTCAACACGTTTGCATATACCCGCCCATGCGCGGAGCCAGACCTGCGCAAGTCGCTATAGATGTTACGCTCCAGGCTGTGCAGGGGATGTGAGCACTTTTCACTCCCTTCCTATGGAAAAGGACTGTCAACAGGCATGGTTATTGTTCATTTATATGCGGATACCGGAACAATTTAATTCAAAGTTGTTAGTTTGCACTGCCCATTTTACCACGGACAGTTTTTCTAACCTGGGACAATATACGTTTTTATACGACACTGAAGAAGGGGGCAATTCCAACTATATTGCCATTGCAAGCAGTAAGTAGTGTTTTTTTCCACTTATTGACTGTTATAGACAGATGTGGTGT
>JAUCMS010000031.1:5238602-5253597 GCA_032357445.1 Enteromius radiatus | reverse complement strand
ATTACAAACTTTCCATTAAGACCCTAAAGAATCATATTAGCTTGTGGAAAATTGGCCTTGTATGACCCCTTTAAAAGCCTAATTTCCAATGACAAAAACATTCTATTATTTTTCACAGGAAATTATACAAGGCTGGAATGACATAATGGTAAATAAGAAAATAAATAAATGAAATTTATTCTTAATTTTAAATTTATTATAATTTATTTTGCATTGCACCAAATACACAAAAAATGTTCTTTTTAGCAACATCTTTAAGACTGCAGCAGCATTCATTTCAGGTGAAACTAAACTCTGCAAATGTAATCCAAAAGCCAGAGAGGAAAGCTGCTGTGAAGACATGAGGAAGATGAGAAAGACCAGAAGGGAGGAAGATGAACTTCTGATGAAAGTGTAAGCAATCATGCATCCTGTTTTAGAAAGAAGACAGCCCGGGTCAAATTGCCGTGCCACGTTTCGTTAATTACCTGTCTGAGAAGGCTGCTGTGAGGAGACTAAATCCACTAACCTCCTGTCTGTCATATTAAGAGGCTTTGTGCTCTGTGGTCACCAGCAGACAGGCCCTGAATGAACCTGAGCTGAAATTCAGTTACCTGCAAGCTTTGCTGGAGATAAAGAGCCCCCCTGCCAACTGTTTCGCTCTCCCTCGCACACAAACACATGAAGTTTCTTGAAGTCATCATGGGATATTTCTACCTAACAAGTCTTGGCAGAGTTGGTGGAAAACTCATGAGCAAGCCCAGCACTGATGAGCATAATGAGAGATGAGAAAAGCTAAATTTGTAAATTCACACTCCAGGTTCCAGGGCGCACACTGATCGTTGGTAAACAACGTGCTGTGTGATTGTTCTTAACTTTGCTGGGCTTCGCTTGAGTTGACAACTGCTAAGTGTATCGTCGGAGCACAAAACAACCTCCAATATGGTGTTGGGTCACCACAACCAGACGCAGCCACATGCAAAGTAACACTTAAAATGTATAGTACTGGCCAAGTGCTGTCTTGCCAAATGTCTGAGTAGAATGAAATAAACGATATGACACAACACCATCTGACTGGCCTAGTTTTCTGACAGGAAATGGCTAGACGTTACATATAGCATTGACATAAACCCTTGTAAGAGACAGAAAAAAAGGAACTCAGTGAATTCAAACAAGGAACAGTAAAGCCTGTGAAACACACTGTCTGACAGTGTATTTTTTCTGCTAATGTGGTGCTTGTTAATTATTTTCCTAATGTGTCTGTGTTGTGGATGTGTTTGTGATGACCTATATCCATGATTTAAACAGATTAAGGTTTTCCATTAAACCCATGACTGACTTCATTTAACATATTTAACACAGGCACGCACAGTTGTTTTTCTATGATGGGGACTTTCCACTGAATCGTATCATTTGTGTACTGAGCTAATGATATTTTGCAATAAGTCCTTTATTAAGGACCTTTACAGCAAGGGCCACATGTTACAGTACACATTATATAAAGCATATTGATTATAACTTGAGACTTACTGATACTGTATATATACATATATATATAAGTATAATTAAACTTTATTTGGAGTATTACTTGTGTTCAATGTACATTTCATAATATTAAGCCTAAAAAGTGCTTTAAATGTCACTATTGATGAGGATTGTATGGTCTTTTAATAATATGGTCTTTAAAGGCAAGATATTTAAAGTGTATCTGAAGTATATTTGCAATAGTTCCACTAAAGCAGAACCAGATATACTTATGTTTACGTGGATTAAAATGCATACAAAATGAGTTGTGTCAGTTTAGCAGACTTCAGTATAATAAAAGTAAAATTGCAATTAAGTATAATATGTATTTGAAGTACTTGACATGAAATACATTTTAATACATTTATTTACATCACTAGGGATGTCATAAACTGAACCTTCTCTCTGGTGATATATGCAGGTCCCAATATAAAACAAATTCTACTTACTGTAGTTTTATTGGGACTAAATAAACATAAATGTGTTGTAGGCAATGTGAACTGTTTTAGAACTTCTGGCAGCTTTAAAACTACTTAGACATGCTCCCACTTTCTACAATCCCACCTTTTTGGCACAACATGGTATTTTTGCCTGTTAAGAAGCAAAGCAAACGCCTATTTTAAAGCATTCAACTCTCTTTACAGCTTCCTCTTTTTGGTCTCTTTGTTTGTCTTTATACTCTTTCTGTGGCATTTGGCCTGTTTAAGCTTTTGTTTGCAGTTGCAAAATCATGATCATTTCGCACCCTACAAACTCATGAGAAACGCTTAAGTTTCATCTATCACCCTTCCAGCTTCCCATATGTGGACTGCTCACTGGGAGAATGTGCAAAAAGTGATTGGCAGGCAGAAAGCACATCAAAAGCAGATTGGCTAAGCAAAAAATCTGGAGGCGGTAAACGGCCAGTTTTATTTTATTGTTTACAGAGACTAACACTGTCGCAGAGATCCATGGGATATTGCAGCTAGGACATAACAAAGTAATATCCTTTAAGGATTAATAAATGTATGCGTATAAATCATATAACACGTTAGGCTTACAACACTATATTCTATAATGGAATATTATAATTATTATTTCTTCCTATTTTTATTAATCTGTTGTCAGTGATGGCAAAAATCCCACCCACACATCATACACAAATACACACGTTTGGTGCTTTGGTCCAAATGTAATTATCTCAGACTGTCCTTTGTCTTCTTTTACAATAGCAAACAAAGAGGCTTAATTAAGATTTATCACAAACTTGTGACTCCAACTTTGATTGCTCAGACAGAATATTCCCCTCGCTGCAAAAACAAGGACAATCCATCTAAACAACTCAGGAATTTATTGTTTAACCAGCAAAGACTTTGTCCTTCATCAATGAATGCAGTCGATAGAAGTTTGAGTAATGGCTCCCAATTCAGTTGTTTTATAGCTGGATAATTTCAGAGGCATGTGTTTTGCCAGCGTCGCCCAGCCAAGTGCTTCTTAACAAACCATTATATGGTGAATATTCAGTATCATACAGCCTGACATTCAGCACTAAGAAAATACATTACTTTCAACGTGGAAAAGTGCAAAGAAATAGCCTTGGCCCTTTTATAAAGTCTTTGCGCTCTCTTCCAAGAACGGGTTTAAGCTCTCTACCTCTCCGAGCCTTGCTGAGCCATGCAGTCGGAGCTGTTAAGCTCATTCCAGTATTCAAATACTACCGTCACCTCGTATATCTTCTGACATACACATGTTGGAATTTGTCATCTCCGTCTTTTATCCACTCGCTCCCAGATAAGAGCAAAGTGAGGGACGACATTTTTCTCAATTTTTACAGCTGGAGGGAGGCATGATTAAGTGGTAGGGAAATATTCCAGAGAACCGCCTCGCTTTGAGAACCCACCGCTCCTCTGTGTGTGTCCTCTGGCCCTGCCTCTGCTGCCAGGACAGCTCCGGTTTCAGGCCCGCGGCAGATCAGCCAGACGCTACTCCATGCCTTGATTTATATAGTAAATTGAAAGATTTCGAGGAGGGAGTCCGTTTATGTTGGCAGAGCCAAGCTTCTGGTTGGTTATGGCCTTCGCAGCGGGATGCTGGCCTAGATTCATCTCTCCTTTAAACTTGGAGAGTAATACTGCTACTCAAACAACAGTAATTAATAAGAATATTGGTAGTGATGCCTTAAAAGGAATATTCAAGGTTCAGTACGCAGATTATACCACAAAAATCACAAAAACGTTTCTTTACAACAAGCAAAAATCTATATTTACATTGAGAAAGTTAAAATGCAAGTGAATGGAGGAAATTTGCAAATATCAAACTATATTTTGTGATTGTAGAGGAGAAGAAATAAGTAATAAGTAAATATATTAGACTAAATAATTAAAACAGGTTTAACAACACTACACGTCTTGATTCATTTGATCCATACTGTACACTGTAAACTTAATTCTATAGTCTGTGGTTGCCAGAATAATTTAGTAAAAAATACAGGGACATATAAACACATTTACAAAAAGTGTAAATTTTACACTAAAAACAAAACAAAAAAATAATAATTTTAATGTAAACCAATAATTTAATGTAAATTAAACAATTGTTAAAATCTTTATTTTTGTTCATTTAGATTATTTAAGCAAAATACTTACAAATGCAGGAAATTATGGGAATATCATTTTACAGTTTTTGACTGAATTATACATTGTTTTGTTCTAATTACTGTAAAAAAAAAAACATTAAATGTCTGGTTAAATGTTTCACAGTGTATATAGTATGGACATTTACTCAACCTATTAACTTTTTTTTTTTTAAATATAAAATTAAGATTTTTGTTTTTTTTTGCACAGTACTCTCACCAAAAGGTGTAAAAATGGTATTTAAAAAATCACTCTGTACTGCTTGTAGTTAAAAAGAAACAAGATTATGTTAGAAACAGCTTGCACTATTATATATTATGTTATTTTATAAAACAATACACTTCCTTTTTAATTTATTAATAATAACTTGTGTGAGCTTCTGTGTTTACCATATTCTATGCACTATTTGTATATAAATTTATCAATATTTATACATGAATAAAAGCATTTGGGCATTTATATACAGTAAATGAAATATCTAAACTTTTATCTTTAGGTGAATTATAGTTACATTTTTACATCTTTACTTACTAACCTTTTTTTTGTAAAATTATATGCAAATGTGCATTATTGTTGCCATGACAGCATGTCTAAATCCCCAAACAATGGTAAATACAGGTTTTAAAAGAAAACGTTATGCAAGTGCTTCATACTGTATACTAATAAAATTCCCATTCCTGCTTTTAAAACCTCCAAAAGTCGGCCCCATTGACTTCTATTGTAAGTGCCTCCTCGATGCTTAAATTCAGCATGTATTGTGAAACGGCAAGAGTCACAGCTGAGTTTGTACCTTCGGCATATCTGAGCACAGTAGTGATTATTATCTGGGCAGAACTCTCTGTGCTGGAGGAGACTGGCGATAAATCAGAGTCGAGGCTGGCGCACGTTAAGGTTTCATTGCCAAATGCTTGCCACCGCCTTTAGGCTGAAGACCAATGCCTGACGCTGGGTTTATTTTTATTCGTTGTTTTCGCTCATGCTGTGCAGCATAAAAAAATCGTATTCTCCATCAGGATTTTAATACCCATGTCATTGCCAACCATGTTAAGAGACACGGCCAGAAAATAATCCATAGACTTAGCTGCATGTGTTAAAAAGTCCGCTTACAACATTTGTCAAATGTTTCCCTCGTTGGACGTTAAGTCATTAGATACACAGATGAGCTAAGGCCTGGAGAAAAGGAAGCGTTTTATGTAACAAAAGGAAAGTAATCTTGCTAATGACATTTGGGGGATTTTTGGCAGTGTCTCTTCTTGACTTGATGGAATAAGTGGACATGTCAGAGTCCCTGTGACATGATATACGGGCGAACCTTTAAGCCCTGCACTTTTCAGAGAGAAAGCCCATTAGCCAGACTTTACAGACGGTATCATAAATTATGACATAAGGGTTAGGCACTCTCAATTTATAAGCAGGTAATGTACACTCACACAAATGAGCCTGTAAGTCCGGTTCTCTTGAATCTGCTCGCAAAAGGAAATAAAAAGATCCACAAGTCCGTACAGTAGGTGAAGAAAGTCGTAGCAATTACTCCGAGCTAACAGAAGCGGGAAAAAAAAAAAAAAAAAAACTGAATGACTTGTCTTGACTTCAACAAGGGCAAACCGTTTTTAATATATGCATTTCTATGATATATAAGTCAACTACTGTATAAACTAACTTTAATATTCTGCACTTCATACAAAATAATATTATATAAACAATATATATACATATATATAAATAATGCTTTTGAACGAAGTCTCTTATGCTAACCAAGGCTCCATTTATTTGATCATAATAAATGAAAACGGTAATATTGTGAAATATAAAAAAATTAAATAACTACTACTTATTTTAATAACATTGAATTTATTCTTGAGATCAGGCAACACAGTCTCATGACCAATTCAATTTGTCTACACCTCAGTTATGTTTTTAGGGGTGGGGTTAGGTGTAGGTCATTCGTACAAATTCATACGAATTGGCAACTCTTAAAATATGTAGCGAAAATCGTATGAATGTACAAATTGCTGCGAGACTGGGTTGGTAAGAGTAGGAAAAGAATCATATGGTTGTCTGGAACATGACATAATAAAGTGAAAATAAATAAACACATCAACAAAGCCAAAGAATAACTTGTATACCAGTGAATATGATCAACAAATCAATAATTTCCAGAGATTTGCATTTAAGGAAGAAACTGACTTTTGTTTTCTCTTCCAATTTAAACCTGGACACACTTGATTTGTGGAAACTAAAGCCCACCTTTTAATTTTATTCAAACAAAAACAATAACAACAAACAACACTAAGTATTTATCTAAAAATGTAATAATGAGCCGTGTATATAGTCTAAGATATCATTCATGTTTTTTGTACAGCACTCGCAAAGCTCTGTTGACAAAAGATGACAGACTTCCTACTGTTTAAAGCAACAATCTGAATAAAGTGTCCGTTTGGTTAGTGCATCCCGATGGCATTGTGTACAGATCGCGTCTGTTAGCAGGCCTTGATCTGCTCTGAAATCTCCCTTCACGCAGAGTCATTAGAAATTCACTGGCATTCTGCAAACACTGTGATTACCAGGCCACTGTCAAAACTATGGAGTATTAGAACATAACATGAACAAATAGGAAGCATTTTCAGGCTACACTAAAGCTCCCGAATACAGTTAAATGAAAAATCCTGAATGTTCTGTCAGCACTCTCGTCACTGAAAAAGGATGCATCCCCTTTAGTGTTTTGCTAAGAGGGTTATTCAGCACAAGAAAGGTAAATAGCCATTAGCTTAAGCCAAACCATGACGTATGCGGGAATTAAGGCTAAGAGAAATAAATGCAGCACATTACCAGGTGTTGTTAGAATGTTTTTTACAGTGAAACGAAAAGCACACATAAAATAGGTGGTTTCATTCTTGTTTCTAGATGTTTTTTTTTTTTAAAGAAGAGTTCATTAGCAATGATGGACCGATGAAAGAGAACCAAAATTGGTATATTTTCACATCCTTTCCTAAAAGTCCTCCATGGTCGGTGTGGTCAACTTCTCTCATTTCCTTCCCATACAAAGCACAATACACACACTTGTCTGACGCATTTAGATTCCATTGCCTGGAATAATAACAACACACGTAGAGTCTTGTGATTAGGACATTGGAGCCAGTTGCTCCAGGTCAGGGTATACTTTTGAGGCCGGCTGTCAGGGAACACAAGCTGTGAGTTCTTGCTTTGCATGTATACAAGAAAGAGGGCATTCATTAAAACAAGAGGTTGTTATGAAGGTATCAGTTTGACTGGATGTAAGCCAAGCACTGCTCCAGTGTATTTGGCAGTCACGAAAATGGACACTGGCCTTGAGACATTTCACCTCAGTCTGTATAGAATTAAACCAGCGTGAAGAATACACAAATTCAGACTGAAAAATAACACTAACCAATGGCTGGATAGCACCATATATAACTGAATAAAATAAATCGTTGCTCCTTGATTTTTATGGCTGTATCAGAGTTGTCCTGCTTGAAATTAAATATCTGCACTGTTTTGCTATGGTTGTGCATGCTTTGACTTTAAACAGTTTACCCAACAAATTTGGCATACTGTAATTTACTGACCTCATATCCTTTCAAACATCAGTCGTTTGTATATTTGCAGAACACACAATATTATATTTGGTAAAATGCATTATTATTTTTTTTTGAAAGTCAGTGGGGTCCAGAATTTTCAAATTCCAAAAAGGCCATAAATGTAACACTAAATTAGACCATGACTGATTAGGTCTGTTAAAAGTCTTCTGAATCAAAACTGGCACTTTAAAAAGACTGAAATGAATCAAATGTGACATAAACCAACTGCCTCGCTGGGTCTCATATTTGAGAATCATTTATTCTGAAATTTGTATCATCGTATTTGATGTAGTTTGTGCATGTGCATATCTTAATCAAGCATTTCATTTGATTTGGGAGTGAATATATTTTCATCTGTTGTTCATGCATTGTGATTGCATCAACTGGACCAACATTATACTATTTAGATTCAATATATAATACCTTTATGTTCTTTTTGGAGCTTGAAAGTTGTTTGTATGCACAGAAACAGTCCATTTTGTCAAACATTCCTCAAAATATTTACTTCCGTGTTCTGCTGAAGTAATTCAGTTTTGGAACAACATGAGGATAAGTTAAGGGTAAGACCAAATTTTGAGTGAACTTTCCCTTTAAACCACTTGGTCCAAGTTTTGTCTTTTAATTCTTTATTTGAGCATTTCTAAACTCAGTTAAGATGATTTAAGATTCTCTTTTACGGATTGTCTTATTTTCTGTCCACTGAGGTGAAAAATCAGTTACATAAGTGTAATTTGGTTTTCCTGCATTTATTAAACAGACACTGAGTGATTAGACTGAGTGAATTAGTACTTCACCAAAAGGTAATTAAGCCCGTTAAAAAATTAGGACTCCTATATTTTATGACTTTCAGTGCATGTGTGAAGATTCAGTTCCTTGTTACAGGCTCCCAAAAGATGGCAAGGCAGGTGGTTACTATAAATGAGGCAACATTAGAATACAGTAAAGGTAATGAGGGAGACAAATCACATCAGCGTTTAAACAACCCGAAGAGGTTGAAATCCCCAATCAAGCTTTTGAGCACCCGTGATGGCTTGAGGCCCAAAGCTAATGCATCACAAATGTATGAGAACACCAGCCCTCCTCCAACACCTCAGCGTGGCTACAGGAGTTTCAGTAGTGTTTAACAGTCAGAATAAATAATGGTCACCTCTCTCCGTTCCTTAATGTTGATATATCTCTGTAACAGGACAGGTGCTGCAGCTTTTGGTTCCTCAGATCACGGCAATTAATCTAACGTGTCGTGTGATGAACCCGGACGAGACACCGACCCGAGAATACATGAATAATACAACGCATTAAATTTCCCTTTAACGAGTCCAAACCTTGAGGAAAACTGCAAAAGGCCATAAATTGAGATGCTAATAACAAGCATCCAAGTTGTACGTCTAATGCTGAACTTGCATGGGAAGATATTGACCATATGTGATTCATTTGCACGGGTATGTTTCAATTAATCATAGCCGAGGTGGCAGACACCGGCATTTCGGCCTCGTGCCACCCGAGGAAGAATTATCTCCTCTCGCCTGACCCAATGGTAAATAATTAGAGCAGAAACCGATCCCTCTCATTAATATAGCTTACATTAGCATCATTCATTGGCCTAGTTACTCTGGCAGCCAAAGGTGTGCGAAGAAGAGTGATGTGCCGATTGAAAAGATTCACATCTGGCAAAAGAAAATAGCCACCAGTGCTGTCGATTTTGAGGATAAGCTACATTTGGTAGAGTGAGTGTCTGACAGAGGTGGAACTGATTTTCCTTTTCTCGATGGCTGCGGCAGCATGGAAGGGAACAAAGAATCCAGAGGACTGAAATTGGCAAATGGACCTGTAGAATAAGAGGTCTTTTCTGCCTCATTGATGCCATATGGAATAATGAAAAAGTTACATAAAACCTAACAGGTTTCATGTCTCTTTGACACCGGTGATTAAGGGAAACTACCCCTCGCATTGCACACTGACTCATCAGAGCTAAGTACGGATAATGATGACAGATGATCCCAATTATGGGGGTGGTAAATATTAGGGTACTTCACAACTAGACCAAAAAAAAAAAAAGTCCCATCCTACAGTCCCTTTAAAAATAATTAAATACCTCAAGGACACTCATTAGGTCTTGTTCGGTTGTATCCCCATAGGAGGAGTGAGTGAACGAAGTCCGTGTTAAAATATATGCAAGGTGGCCTTGGTTTCACAACGGCATATGTAGTCATTAACAGTCTCTGCTTGTCTGTGTGGTAATGTCTGGATGAGAACAGCCGGGCTCCCAGGCATGACTCTGATGAGATGGAGAACGCAGCCCCCTTTCCATCACCAGCCCGAGCCCCCTTCTCAACCAGGGCCGTCTCAGATTCACTGGAGTGTAGCAAGTACTGGCACTGGCCATCTGGGTCAGCCCTCCAGAATGAACTCAATGATAATGCCAGTCTTCAGCATGACAAATGGTTGAAACGGACTGTGAGTCGCACATCTCAACTCTCACTTTCACAAGCTAGGCGTCAGTGAGCCTGGTCGCTGTCCTTGCTCCTCTAATAAGCTATTTGCTTTCTGGTATGCTCATGAAAGGATGCTACATTATATATAACAATGATACTGTACGAACTTACATTTTAAGGAAATGTATGCTGTAAATATGCATTAAATTGATTAAAATTGAAGAATGTATTTCTAATGTTACAAAATATTTCTAATTTCCACACAAATATACAGCACAACTGTTTTAAACGCTGATAATAATAATAATAATAATAATAATAAAAAGAAAATTCTTTTTTGAGCACTAAATCAGCATAAAGGAATGATTTCTGAAAGATCATGTGACACAGAAGACTGGAGTTAAGGCTGCTAACTGGAATCTATTACATTTTAAAATATATAAAAATATAGTTATTTAAATTGCAATAACAGTCCTATCTCACAATTTAAATCATGCTGGTTTTACTGTATTTTTGATCAAATAAATATATTCTCTTATTGAGAATAAAAGTTAGGTCAGTAAAAACAAAATGCGTAAAAATTAAAAAAGCTCAAGAAACATGTACAGTAATTACAGTAATGTTAAATTAATAAAATAACTAAATAAAACATACGTTTTTTTATTATTATTATTTTTATTGATTTAATTTTTTGGGATTTTCCATAAGCTAATAATCAAATTAAACATTATGGCTGATAAAGAAATTAATTCATAAAAATAATTCAAGTGACAAGTGATGCTAACCATGCTATATTTTGGGTCAAGAATATATTTTAATATTTAATACAATATTTGTATTTTTATTTACATGTTACAAAGCAATATGAAAAACCTTTATAAGTAAACCTACCTGATCTCACGAATGTGCATATAAATAGTATGCCAAATAATAACAAATATATAAATATGTGGTATAGATACGCATAAATGGATTTTGGCGTGTCTATGCTATGCAATGGGTAGGATTAGGGTTGTGGAATAGATGTGTATCATGCAAAAACTGTGAATCATATGCATGAGAAAACTGCATATAACATGCACACCAACATATTTCATATCATTTGGATTATTATATGCATGTCAAACATGCAGCAAACCACAAGTTTTCGTTTTTATTTTATTTACTATTTATATGCATTTTCATTTTAAAAATTAAATTAGGCAGGGAAAAAAAAAGAGATATATTTAATTATTTTTGCAAGTCGCCTTAGTTTTTGTACCCCACTATATATATATATTTTAGAAGTGAGCTAAGAGGTTACAGAGGCTAAACCGAGGAAACAAGCTAAAGCAGTGTGGCCCCTGACCTCCCGCTGCTGCCTATGACAAGTCCTCCTTTGACTAGCTCTATCTGCTTGCCATTCAGAGCTACTGCAGCCGGAGATGCATAAAGAGGGGCAGCTATCTGGTACACCACACCGCAGAGTTTGCTTTTTCTGTTGTCCTGCTAATTTGCTTCAAGCTGGGAGAAGTGCTGATTAAATAAGTCGGCCGGTGATTGAACGCGCATTTGGCCGCACTGCTTCCCAGCTCCCTAGCTTTGACAAACATGTTTGTTTTTCCCCTTAAATCGAGTAGCTAATGTTCTGGGTGTCCTTTTTGTTTCTTAACAGACAGACACACATAAGAAGAAAGAGGCTTTGTGTTTGACTAGCAGTTTGTCATTGACCTCCAACGGCTAACAATACCGCAGCCAGCGAAACTTACAGATTCAAACACTTCCTTACCGTAGCTTTAATGGCACAATATGTTATAGCATTGACCCTCAAAACCAATTCATTTCTAACTTATGCACCAATTACAGAGTCCTCTGTGTTCTTACCAAAAGTTAGGTCAAATAAAGTTAGCATATTCTTCCCTATATAAGCACTAGCCTGCAGCTTATAGGCAACGTTACCTGTCTGTAGGAGGGTTTCTTGGTATAAGCAGAAAATAATGAGACACCATTGCCAGAACTTTGTGAAACAGTGAATATGTTATTTTTATATTTATTTATTTGTTTGTTTGCCTCTTTCCAGTGGGGTAGACGTCTGTTTCAAGCTTTCATCAGCATAATCCTGTCTGATATAAGCACTACCCACACTGGCGTTGCCAAGCCAATAGCAAATTCATAATACAGTCATTTGTGAATGCATATCGTGACACATAATTTAATTAATGTCCGACAGTCTGCTTTAAAATGAATTTAAATTTAGCATTCTGTAGACTGAGCTCCTGTCAGAAAAACCAACAGCTTCTGAGTATGCCACGATCAGGGCTAAGAAACCGAACTTCAAATAGAAAAAGAAAGAGGGCAGATAATAAAGCAACATAATACAAATAATGTGGTGTGCGAGGGTTGTGCGTGTTATTTGATATCCAATTTGCGTTCAAAAGGCTGCTGTCTATGATTGTCATGATTGGTTGGAAGTCCCATAGTCTCTGTTGTCATCTGTGACTAATGAATTTAAATTGATAAGAAATTGATCAGGCTTGCCGTAACCAGGCTGTTGCCATTCTTATCCATAAGCTATCAATTATATGCTATCCTCTTGTCATTTATAGGTTTCCTCATATCGTCTGTCATTGATTGGTTGAATGTAACTGTAACTAAATAGCAGAACCCAATAATCCTAGCACTGATTTGACCAATGTTTCATGTGAGGCAGAAAGCATCAAAAGATTAAAGGAGTGATCTTAAGATTCACGAGAGCAGAGTCATGTCTGTGTGCTTTGTGTCGGTTAGAACAAATCGGTATTGGTTTGATGGTTCATTAAAGGGGCGTGCATATCCTTTCACTTTTGCTCTGAGGAAAGAGGCGTTTCGGGTTTGAGCCACAGAAGGAAATGAGCTACTGATCTTTCACTAGATTGTGATCACTCTTGCCTTCCATGACCCGCTAGCAGAAACTTTTCTTTGCAAACGAATTTGAGTCAGAAACAAATTAACTTTCGTGTAAAATATCTTTAGATTCATTTTTTCATCTTATTGCACCATTTGAATAAATCATGATAGCCGCCGAAGTTGAACCCTTATTATATGAGTGTTTCATCTCAGCATGTAGCCTTCGCTTTTTTCAAGTCTTATGCACTTGAAGAGTACTTGATAACACTTGCATTTTACTAAATAGCATAATTTCCTAATTTATTACAAAAATGCTATTAGATGAATTTGTAACCAACAAATGATAAGGTGTTAACCAAATAGGCCATACAAGATTATCAATTGCATTACCGGATGTGCCACAATATTTTACAATTATCAATGTACAAATACGGGAGAAACATGTATCTTTGTACGTCTCCAAGTGATGCACAGACTAAAAGGTGATCTGTACTAGCACATGTTTCTCGATCAGAAGGCTGCATGCTTGAAAACCAGTTCTTCTGATTCTCAGTTTCCATCCCTGTGGTTAAAAAAAATAATAATTAAATAAATAAATTGGGAAAAAAAATACTTTAATCTGACTTTCTATAATGCAATATAGTGAATAGTAACAATCTGTGGTCTCCCTTCACGGGCAGTTTAGCATTATATGATTGGTTCACAACAACACGTAAGAAAACATATAACTTCCAATTTATACATTTTATTGTCCTACATTTCATAATGAAATTTGATTAGCTAAGTGCTGATTCTTTTTCCTCTAATTATTTTGTGTGAATTGAAATGTGTACAAAGGATTGTGGGTGATTGGATGACACAAAGGGTACACTTGATGCATCCTTCAAAATAGGCAGAATGAACGAATGCTGCTTTTGCAAGGTTCCTTTAAACTGAGATGGTCTTCAAAAGCTCTTGATATTGCAGCCGTACTAGAATGAAGCTTATTAAGAAGCATCCTTCCTCTTCCGGCTCATGTCATTGTATTCCCACTGTTCCACTCCAGGTTTTCCATCTCCCAATCCCTGCTCACTGCTACCAACCATGCATGAAAAAAACAACAACAACAACAACAAAAAACGTATAGGCTATACGTATTTTATAAGGTGGTGATTTTGAATATAGTGATAGTTCAAAATAGCATCTGTGTCATACCACAAACAATCAAGGTGAGATAGAAAACTCGTAATAAATTTTGTATAAATCACACATCTGCACTTACATTTTCAATTTATTATGCACTATATAGTTTCAGCCTCAGATGTCCCGGGACTGTTGGCTAAATAGCACACAAAAGTGGAAACACTTTAAGAGTTTTGAAGTCTTCATTGGATTGAATTATACAAGATTTCCGGGAGACATGCGTGTTGTATTCTTTAATGTTCCGCTCTTAAACAACTGTGACGACGATCACTTATCAGGATCAACTAAATGCAGAATTTTTTAAAAGCATATGAAATATTTAAAGTTTGCAGCATTGTATCTTTAGAGTTTTACACACTGGTCTGCTATTGTGGCAAATTTTCTACACCCCAAAACATGCCGCTGAATAAAACTAACTGTGATTGGTTTTTTGACATGTTGGTCAAACGTCCTCATGGGTGGGCCTTGGCCAATAAAAGCTACCATGGACTCCAGACCGTCAGTCTGAACGTCTAGCTATACGAGACTATGCGATATACGAAATCTATAGAAAAAAGCTGCATGATTATTAAAAAAAAATTATTTAATAATTTCATTTATTACAAAAAAAATATATAAATGACAGATACACTCATTATTGTGGTCTTTACAGATCATGCAGGAGCAATTACTGCTGGCCAAATGGGTGCCCTAAGCAGAATAGTATCGATGTGCCCCCTCCCTCAAAAAAAAAAAAAAAAACACAACCAACTAGCCATTGTTATTACATTGTATTATTTATAAATTACAATTGTAGTCCTAG
>JAUCMS010000031.1:5225763-5238502 GCA_032357445.1 Enteromius radiatus | reverse complement strand
TTTCATTTGTTTATGTATACATTTTTAATAATATAGAGCGAAAATATTTTTTTTTATTTGAGAAACTGGCATGGTGCTCCCTTGGAAGCTGGTGCCCTACGCAGACTGCGTACTCTGCGTATAGGGAGCGGCGGTACTGATTACAACTCGCCTCTGATTGGCGGTGGCAATTGCATTGCTCAAGGGACACGTGATTGGTTGCAACCACTGTGTGGATAGAAAACTGTGAGTAGAATTAAATGGAATTATTTCATTGTAACTTTTTATAACCACGCTATTGATTATGGGTTGATATTTGTGCAGCCCTAAAGAATTCCATACGTAATTAAATATAATAAATCAAATAATAAATAAATAAAATTAACGATTGCTGTATACAGAACAACACCTAAATGCATTGAAGGCACAACAAAAATTAAAAGGGCAGGGAGAGTGAGTGCATGAGAGCGAAAGAGAGAAAGAGAGAGAGAGAGAGAGAGAGAGAGAGCGAGCTATCAAATGAATTCATTACTGCAATTCCTCCCATAGGTCCCAAAGGGAAACGAGCGCAGTGCATTTGGAATAAACAATCAGATGAAACCAATTATGGTAGAGAGATCGGACCTCAATCAAGAAGAAGTGTAACATCTTTGGTTGTGAGACAGTGAGAGGAGTGTGTATGTATGTGTGTGTGTGTGAGAGAGAGAGAGAGAGAGAGAGGAGTCCAGCGCGCTCCGGGCATTTGGTGAAGGAAGCGCGGAACTCGGGAGCGCATCAGCGGGATTGAAGCAGCGGCTCTCGGGCGCATCGTAATGCGCAGATACTTCACATCCTCCCCAGGATCAAATGCTCGACAAAATGATGCTTTTTAGACAATCCGGACTAAATGCTCGTCAGGCTGACTCTGTTGGGGGTCTGGGATTATATTTTAGTTTATCTGAGGGATGTTTATGCTGAGAACTCATACCGGAGAAGAGACTTGAAGACTTTAAAATGCTGCCTAGATGGGTCGAAGCCTCTTCAAAAAAGGTGAGGGCTAAAAACAATGTTTAGAGAGTAAAGACAAACGGAATTGTTCATGTTTCCAAATTAATTTCTAGATTTAATTAATTGGGCGCTTGCGAGAAACTTCTTGTATAACAGCCGTTATATATCTGCTACTCCTAAATCAGGCTACATTTGAACAATTCTCTTGCAAGTAGGTTAAAAACAACAGTAACACGAGAAAAAAAAAAAAGAAATAAATACGGCGATAAATTTAATGAATATTTTAGGCATGGCATTTGGTGAATATTTCCCGGATGCCATTTGGTGCCTGTAGCTATATTTTGCTGTTCATGGCTTTATTGTATGTCCTTAACTCTTTAAATACTAATATATAAGTCTACACTGACTAATAAAATCTGTACCTTGAGCACATTTTTTAAAAAGGCGGAAAGCCACATTATAAAGTTAAACAAAATTGGCCTCAATACAAACCATGACTAATAAATATGCATAGGCAAGGCTGAGCCTCACAGTTACATACACAAAGCCAATACGCCATCAGAGCACACAAAACCATATTCATACTTTTCACTTCCAAAAGCAAAAAATATGCAGTAAAATGACATATAATTCTAATATATTTGTTAACTTATAGGATACCATGCATTTAATCAGTTTACAGACTATTAATGTAGTATATATTTGAAAAATTATACAATATTTTTTAATAATATAATACAATACAGTGTTTCTTATATAGAATAAATAAGAAAGAAAAAAAATCCTTTAAGATAATTTTTCCTGTGCTGAGATATACAGCAACAAACTATGAAAGCACTTTTTTGGAATGTAAAACTTATAGAATAGAATAGAATAGAATTATATAGCAAGGCCAGTAGAAACTGTACAGTAGTTACAGCGATGCAATCTACATGAGATAGTCTACACATTATAATATACACTAAATATAGTCCAAAAGCAATAGAGAACAATATTATAAAATACAGTACACAAACTGCAGACAGTTCATTGATGGTGAGGACATGTGAGGCCTCAATAAAGACATGGGATATTAAGATGCTATTATAATCAAAATGGCTACAACAAAATGAATTTAAGAAATCTGCACATCCAATAATAATATTTACGCCTGACATTCATTAAATCTTGCTATCTGAATGATTACATAAATTGTAACCTTTAAACTGTAAACCATAAATTGTAATCTTTACCATGTAAAATGTCCAATGATCCAACCCATAATTGATCTGTCCAAAGTCTGTGCATGAAGAAGCTGCTAAAATGGCAGATGCATCTCATGAGAGGATTCGGAGAGATGCCAGTGTCTTATTGCCTATATTATATGTTCTGCATCATGGACAGAGCAGTGTTCAAACTCGCGCACTGATAGCTGATTTAATAGAGCAGTTCTCGCTGTCCCCAGGTTCAGAATCATTATTACTGAGAGGAGAACTCTGTGCCAGAGCATTGGAGAACAGACCTGTCCATCAACGTTGGCATTTGACAGATTAAGCACCTCAGTGCCCTTTACAAGTCTGAGAGCTCAGAGATGCTGATGTCGCCAGTCACCACTCTCTCCTCACATAGAGAAAGTGTGGAGCGGTGTCCTGCTTTATTGCTTCCTGCTCTTTCTGTTTTTGATTTCCTTCTCCTTTTTGTTAATATGTAAATTTAATTTAAATATATTTTATAAAAGCAGACAGTTCAAACACTAAATAATGATTGAATGTGCCGTGTTTACACATTAAGTATTAATATTAATGCAGTGAGTTGCAATGTTACTTGGCAACCATAAACAGCCTACAGTGAAGATAATACAATATATTAGATACTTAGAAGCAGAACAGTTTTCCTAGTACTTGCATACTGGACAATAAAGATTGAAATGTCTTCTTTCATTATAGAACTGTTGCAATAGTTAAAAATAATAATTTTGCCAAAAGTAGGGGTATGGTAAAATCCCTGTAAATTCAGGTGGATTATTATTGCTTATGTTTCAGGGAATGCTAAGGACCAATGTAGTAAATAATTTATTTACTTGAAAATGTTTTGGAAATAATAACACACAGATAGTTTTGACATTGAAATAACATCTCATGTATTTTTATTTCCTGTCAAAATAGGTAAGTGGCTCAAAATGCTACTTGTGAGGAAGGTAGTGCCTTATGAGAATCGTCCAGCTGTGACGAGCGAGGAGGTGGTCTTCAATGAGTCCTCCATACTTGCTGCTCCGGCCCTCACACTTTGAAATCGTCCCTCCCTAAACTCAGAGTGACAATGTGATGAGCTCTGCTATCATTTCCAGCCCAAGCATGGACGGAGGGATGAGAGGGAGTCGCACGAGTTAATGAGACTATTGCTCTTGTGTTGGGGAGCTTAGGACAGGCAATTACAGGAGGATTACCCAGCGACTTCAACATTGCATACTCTCCACCGAGGCGAGCTTCAAGATCCGCTAAGAACTCCAGTGTGGTGGATTTTATTTGATTTTTTTTTACCCTTTTTAATTACGTGCACTGTTGTTGCTGTCAGAAAGTTTGCAAAGTTTTACAAAATGGAGGTACAGATCCGAATGTGGAATAAAGACCTGCCTACTTTGATCAGCCCGTGGATACCGATACTTCTGGGCCTTCACATGCATTTCTCCTGGGCCACAACCTGTCCGGAGGAGTGCCGGTGTGACAGGACTTTTGTTTACTGCAATGAGAGGAGTCTAACATCAGTGCCTCTGGGGCTAGGAGAGGGTTATAAGACCCTCTACCTCCACAACAATCAAATCAACAATGCTGGATTTCCTCTGGAAATGCATAACGTTGCCTCTGTGGAGACTGTGTATCTCTATGGCAACCAGCTCGACGAATTCCCTGTCAATCTTCCCAAAAATGTGCGGGTGCTCCACCTGCAGGAGAATAACATTCAGACGGTGTCCCGGGCTGCCCTGGCGCAGCTGCTACGCCTGGAGGAGCTCTATCTGGATGACAACTCTATCTCCACCGTGGGTGTGGAGGAGGGGGCCTTCAGGGAGGCCATCAGTCTCAAGACCCTTTTCCTTACCAAGAACCACCTGAGCAGCGTCCCCATCGGGCTGCCTGAGGAGCTGAGAGAACTGCGGCTGGACGAGAACCGCATTGCATTTATAGCCGAGGACGCCTTCGAGAACGTGACAGGCCTCGAGCTCCTCCTCCTGGATGGGAACTTGCTCATGGATGAGGGCATCGCCCCCGGGGCTCTCCAGACCCTCGTTAATCTCAAAACCTTATCGTTGGCACGTAACTCCCTCACGGTTCCTCCTCCTAATCTGCCAGCCGAGTTTCTAGTCAAGCTCAACTTGCAGGATAATCAGATGAATGAGATTCCTTTGACGGCCTTTCGCGGCCTCCATCGCTTGGAGAGACTGGATATTTCAAACAACCAGCTGCAGTCTCTCACACAGGGGGTCTTTGACGGACTCCACGGTCTGAGACAGCTCACTGTTCGAAACAACCTTTGGCTCTGTGACTGCGACATTAAATGGGTCATACTGTGGTTAAAGTCCCTGCCAGCCAGCCTCAACGTCCGTGGCTTCATGTGCCAGAAACCAGAGAGGGTACGTGGCATGGTAATCAGAGAGCTAACCCTGGAGCTCATCCAGTGTCCTAACAGCACCGCCACAGTCCCACAGCCCACACTGCTTTTCTCCTCCACCGCTGAGTCAGCCACTCAAACGGCTTTCACACCCGCACGCTCCCGGCCTACGCCCAGCCCTCCACGTCTGACGCTTCCACCGCCAACTGCAGGCAAAGACGGGGAGCAGGGGACGAGTGACCCGGTCAGCCCGATGCAGGAGTCACTGCGAGTTTCCTTTGTGGTGCTGAACGGTTCGTGCATTCAGGTAAGCTGGGTGTCGACGTTCACCGTCACGGCATATAAGGTGACCTGGGTCAAGCTGGGTCACAGTTTGATAACGGGCCCCATGCAGGAGTTGCTCGTGCAGGGAGAACACGAGGGAATCACACTGACAACCCTACAGCCCAAGTCCACCTATCGTATTTGTGTGGATCCGCTGGATGCGTTCAACAATTATCACCCGGGAGACGATACGATTTGCTCAGAGGTGACGACCAAGTCTGCTTCCTTTCACTCTGGCGATAACGCCACAGGGCCTGAGCAGGCGACCCAGCAGGACCCCAGCTCGCCTTTCTTGCTTGCAGGCCTGATTGGCGGGGCAGTGCTTGTGGTCCTGGTGGTTCTGTTGAGCATATTCTGCTGGCACATGCACAAGAAGGAAAGGTCAGAGTCTGCAAAATGGAAATACAGTCGGGGCAGAAGAAAAGATGACTACTGCGAAGCAGGGACTAAGAAGGATAACTCTATTCTAGAAATGACTGAAACTAGCTTTCAGATAGTTTCTTTGAATAACGAACAGCTGCTCAAGGGGGACTTTCGCATTCAGCCGATTTACACCCCTAATGGGGGTGTTGGATTCAGAGACTCTCAAAGGAGAAACAATAGCACAGCGTACTGCAAAAACAGTGTTCCAGAGTCTGATACATGCCATAAATGATGATTTTAAACAGATAACATCCTTTGTATTTAGATCTGACTCTTAAACGCACTGTATTTCAAAAGACAGACTGTATAATATGTAATTTATATTCTGAACAATATCGCCTCCCTTTTTTATCGCTTAGTAAAACTAAAATGATTTCTGAATATTTAGTTTCTATGTTGTATTACTACAATCCAAACTCATGAAGATATAGTAAGTGGATCTTAGCAATCAGCAAAGCACAAATCAATGTCAAGTGCCCCGTTCTTTTACACTATATATTTGTAAAAAAAAAAAAGGGAAATGAAGTAAGGAATGGAAGGACAGTGTGTGTGAAGAAAGAGTGAGCAGTTCTCACCAGCACCACAAGGTGGCGTCTCTTCTCATCTCCACTATTAATTTGAGACCTCAAGCTATACTCTTTGATCCAGCATCTCGCATCTTTACTTAACAGCTCAGTTCACAAGGACTGAATGCAGACAGTTCCTGCAAAAAAGCTCAAAACAAACCTTGGTTGATGCAGGGCTACTGTTATATTGTGAAATTAAGCATCAGGGCTGATTTCCTTCACTGTCCTCCTGTACAGACACATAAAATGTCCTAACTGCTTTCTCACACTGCAGCAGACATGCTTTGATGAGCAAAATATCTTCACCATAGAATATCTAAACAGTATTTAGTGTCGTTATTCAACATTTGCATATGAATTGCTTTCATGCTACAGGAGGCTACATTTCTGGCATTATCAGTGTGTTGCATTTTAGTTAGGAGATCGTCATGAATACAGTTAGGTCGTCACGCTGAGTTTAGATTTTAGAGATCTACTTTTTGTTTTACACCTTTAAATCATATGGGAAATAACTGAACCAAGCTCAAGGGTTTTAAAGGCTGGTTTTCTTGTTAATTTACAGTTAAACACCTGAAATGATTATTCTTAGAATATAAAGAATTGGCTCTAAAAATGAGGGAAATAAGGGAACATTCTGTGCTTGCTAGGGAAAAAACTTAATTGATAAAAGCTGGAATTATGGTTTTACTTGTCAGAACTAAATATACATTTAAACATCTCCTTTGAAATTCACGTGCCCTACAAATATTTTGACATTTTGCTCAAATGAACTTAACACAGTTAGAGTTTGCAAACCCAGTACACTCCCCAGCAGCAAGTGAAGATTGCAGCATTATTATGGCTTTAAAATGAGATCTACTCAGAGCTTTGAGCAGGTGTCAATGAGCCATAGTACAGCAATAAACAAGGCTCTAGAGCTAATACCACTACTGACCAGTTTTACGACAATTCTTCGCCTGATCTGGCCCATTTTCCACATCCAAACCATTCTCCATGAAAGTGTGATACATGCCGTGCTGTCTCTTTATATCATGGCTAAAATGCTTATAACATTTATGATATGTATGCGTGAAGCGATTTACAAGTACCTACAATTCACATAATGCTTGGATCGTTGATCAAATGGTGATGCGTGTGATTGATCACCAATGTTCTATAACATGTCTACCTTTGTTTACAACATAGGTCATTACAGTACAGATACATACATTAAAATAAGTTAATGCATTATGAACTAAGAATAACCAGGAATTTATATCATTTATTAAATAAAGGATAAATGGTAATTTGTAAATATGTTGATAGTTAATGTTATTTATTAAAATGAAATGTCAAAGTATTGTTCATTGTTCATTTGTCATGCCTAGAGTTAAAATTTTTAATTATAATATCATTTACTTTCCTAAAGCTTTGACTAAGGAGAAAAAAGCGACAATATTACAGTAATATTAATGCTGAAGTACCCTGAGGTCATTTTTTACTACAATCACTAACTGAGACATTAGAAGGTAGCTGTTTTTGTACAGAGAAAGCGGTATACGGTGTGACATGACAGATGTGGAAACAGTTTTTGATTACAGGGTTGCTATAGACAGTAAAATATCATATCCATGAATACTACAATTAACAGTCAGATTGAAGTATTCCAGAGAGCCATGTGATTAAAAAATGTTAACAAAATAAAGCTCATCATACAGTACCTAAAAACAATATCAAGCATAAATATTCTTTCCCCTAGATATTCACGGATAATCAAATATCTTTCTATCTTTCTCACTAAAATGGTCTACAATTACATCATATATGGATAGAACTAGGTTATTTTTTGATGGATTGGATCATTAGTTTGGCTTCACAGTATCTGAGTAGTGCAATTTTGTGGCTAATAATTTACATGCATAAATAACACAATAAACTCACACCCGGAGCTCCTCAGCATGACCTTTCACTCCCATCAGGCAGTGTGCGCGAGACAGTAATTAGCCATTAAATCGGTACATCTGGGCCCTCCAGCTGTGTGGTCAACTATAAATGAGCTAGAGAATGAACCATCATTCTTTACCTCTCGCTGTCCCACTGCAGAGACCCAGAGAAAGGCCAGGAGCGCTGCACTGCTTTATGAGTTCAGATGCTGGGTTCAGAGCAGCACCCATTTGTAATCATAAACAAATATTGGAGAGAACCATCTGACTGCACGCTTCATTACAATCAATTCATACAGAAATTCCATTATTATTGCCAGTGTCCATATACGCCCATCTCAAAAAGCTATTCTCTTCACTGCAGGCTGGTGGATTTTCTTTTTATTTAATTATTTTTGTAGATTTTCTGTAATAAAAAACACACACCTTCCATTCCTGGTTAAGATGATTTGACAGTGGCATAATTTGGATTACTTTTAAAAAGCAAAAATCTAATTATAAAAAGTTAAAACACTATTTCCAAAATATGCCCACAAGAAAAACTAAATAATGGCTAAAACCCTAAAATGATGAGAATACTTTAACAACTGTAATGTTATTATTGAAACGTGTGTATTATCTATATATATTTATAAAAGGTCTTCATATTTATGCTTTTACATTTTTTTTCTTGTCAATTTTCAGTGGTGGAAGAACTTATATCCATATGCATTCCTGGTTTAGATGTTTGACATCACTTGTGGCATAATGTGAATTACATAAAATAAAGTAAATATTAACATTCTCATGGTTTCCAAAGTAGCACGTCTTGCACGTCTGAAGTCTGGCCTGTTATGATCACCTAAGGAAATAGATGTAAACAACAACATAATGGCAAAAATGATGAAAACATTTACAGCTTTAATTTTTAATTATTTAAACTTGTGTATTATTTATGGAAGTGCCTTACTTTTCTACTTTTCAGTGCCTCACATTTCTACTTTTAAATTCTTTCAAAATTCAGAAACTTTTTTTTGTGGTAAACAACATTATGCCACAAATGTTGTTAATTGAACTTAATTTGTATTGAATCTAGAATACTCCTTAAAATCTTAAGACCTCTGTCGTTATCAAAGGTCATTCACCAACGTGATTTTTCCAAGATGGACATGGATTGAGGGATGCTGATGGCAGACGGACGTGGGTGGCAGCTTGGGATATTAATTTCATCGTGCCGGAGGGTTCTGGCGGACCTGATCTGTCACAATGGGCCTGAGCTGCACCCTAAGGTGAAAGAAACAGTTGGGTGTGTAGGAAAGAATTGAATAAACACAGCGTAACGCGAGCCGATAGTGGAAACCAAGTCAGCTGAACAAATTACCCACCTACCCTATTGTGCAAAGCTGTGCAGCATCAAAAGAGCTCGAGGAGCCAAAATGTAGTCCATAAATGTTTCTTATCTGCTTCACAAGCTGCCACGACTTTGAGTATTGCCGTACTTCTGCAGTAAGTGTTTGTGTGTCTGCAGTATGTGAATAACAAGCAAAGTTAAAAATAAGCGATCATAGCAGGCCAGACTTCAACAGCAAGATGTGCTAATATTGACAGGTTTCACACTTATTGCCATGATTGCTGGTTTCCTGAGTTAGACCTCTGATCATTACATCTGACTCACAGAGGTTATGAAATCCATTGTTTGCCTCTAATAACGAAGGAAGCCATATTCAAACACACATATTCTACACAGAACAGTGGTACAAATCATCATCAAAAAAAAAAATTAAATAAACGACAATTATATTCAAGGTTTAGCAATGAAAAAACATTTAGTAAACAATAAGTATTAATGAGTACACATTTATATTTATTATGTATAATATAGGCATAAGATTAAAACTCTAAACAAGGCATCCAAACCCCACAGGGAGTCTTTAAGAGCATTTACAAACCAATAAATTAGCAACAGTGAGATGCTTTCAATAGGTTTTTTCTTCATTTGTTTTGAGCCCGAATAAAGCAATTTATTGTTTTGCATAGTGGGCGTTTCAAATAACACCATGATTTGGTTGCATAAAATTGCATTTACAATTATTTAAAGGATTAAGCTTTTGTTGAAGAGCCAATGTAAATGAAATGAACTGGTATTTACTGCATAATCCAGACTAATAACAAGTCAACTGTGAGCTCCAGTCAACTGCGGGTTACAAATTAAAATGTTAATGCATCATAAAATGTGAAAAAAGCATTGCTTTTTTACGATTTTAGGTTTGCTGTGGAAATGGCATACCACATATGACATAATGACCAAATTAAAGGAGAATTTGTTGGACGTTCTCGATATTTCAGAATCTGAGTTACAAATAGTGATGTCTAAGAGTGCAAACTAAATTATGCAACAGGGGTGTATAGTTGCCTGCAGGCAGAGCATCACCTGGATGAATAGCAGGAATGATCTTCTCCTAATGTGCACCGCACTGCACTTGCTCTCTTCATTAGACATCACCGTTTGATAGATCTGCAAGAAAATTACATATTTTTGATTGATTTGATACTTATCTGTCATATCATGTCATGATGGGCCTCTTTAGCCTGAATGACCTGCTGTATGAACTCAAACATACATGACTACAAGGCTCGTGCATGAACTCGTGTGCACTAACATACTCATATTTTACTTTTTATGGGCAGCGGTGGAGAAAAAAGGCACTATGTCCTTGTGCAATTATCAATAATTACATTTCCCTCTAACTGGCTTGCGAGGCAAATATTAGACACAAAAATCTTTCCAACAATTTATGTTACAAATTCTTGCCTGAACACAATAATCAAGCAATGAAAGCTGATGTGGTGCATTGTGTCTACAATAGAACTGCAGGCAGTCTAGCAGCAGTAGGATGTGTTCATCCATTTGGCCAGACCTCATGTATAATTATCTTATTCATCTTCTCCTGGGCAGTAGCAAAAATCTATTGAAAGATGTTCGATTTTGTTTCCTGTAGGAGAAAAATGTGCCTATGGTGTCTTTGGCTATCACTGCATAAACTTCTGCCTTATATTTTTGGATATAGTTTAGAAGTGTGCAGTCTAGAGTCTGTAATTCCATGCCCTGCTGAAATGTCAGTGCAAATGCAACAGTTAAATAAGCAGAGGCATACACAAATTAAGGAGAAAACAGCTATTTGTTTGCATATCATCCTGGAAAATAAATCAACTGAGAGTGAAAAACTATAAAGGCAAAAAAGTAATAAAAATATATATATATTTATATATAAACCTTTATAAAACTTTGCCTTGTTTACAGTTTGTCACTATAAACTTATTACTTTTTTATTAAAAATATACACAATGTAAATTATTATATTGTGTGTGTGTGTATGTGTGTTATTATTACATTATTATATTGCGTGTGTATACACACACACACACACACACACAATATGATAATGTAATAATATTTTAATACAGAATATACAGCACACACACATATATATAATTATATACAACATATAATAATCAGTATGCATGCATAATATATACAAATAAATAATAATAATAACTGATATACTGTATATGAAACGAAATAATAATCTAAGATAGATAATATAAAATATGAATCTAATGTTTGTAAAATAAAAGCTGTGCAAAATAATTATAATGTCATATTATCATTTCTATATCACAAGGAACAATGGTATCTCGTAACTAATAAGTTCCTTCTTTTTCACTTTCTACAACCTGATGTTGTGAAGGCAGCTTGCTTTTTTATTACTAGGCTCTCCTGGCTCTACTGATTTGCAATGACTGCCCACGTCAATTCTGTCAAAGCTAATGCTTAATGAGAAACCCGTAAGGCAACATCTAAGAAGTAATTTGAATCAAATCAGCATCAAATGAAGATATCGAGAAGCTCCAAACCAACACACCCCTGACCCTGAGATCCCCTTCCCGTGCCCACTGGCCCCTATCCATGTTATTACAGTTACTCCTTGGAGGGCAGACATTCTATTAATGAGAACCCATAGACACAAACAGAGTTTCAACATGACATTTCCCCACTAAAGTGAATGGTTGCCATGTTTTCATGTTTGCACCTCATTAAGGATTTTGCAATGTCAGCTTGTGCCAGATAAAACATCAATGTTATTGCATTCATGATGTCAAGTACACTTGTTTTAAAATAAATATGTCAAACACATTAATGAATCAATTTGATGACATATCAAACAGAAGTGAATGCATATAAACAGATTATTTTCCATTCGCTGAATCAGTGTTACTTTAGGTTGCAAATTATAATTCCATTTGGTAATGCAGAAATTTCACCCTGCACCTTTAATAATTTCTGTAGTATTTTTGTACCTGCTCTCAGTGTGAGTGACTCACTTTGCTGTGACTCAACAACCCATTTCCTTGGGAGAGTCACCAATAACATGAGCTGTTGAGTACACTGAAGCTGAAATTTACACCACTTCAAGTGGATTCAAAGATAGCTTTACACCCACAATTTTAAACCACAGTTAGACTGAATTAAGAAAGCTGGGGAGTAATCTAAATAATGGGAATTGATTGAAACTCAGCACCCAAACTTCTTGGGAAGAATTAAACTGAGGAAGTGTGACTGAAATGTAAAGTGAGGGAGAAAGGAAGGCTAGAGAAAAACAGAACTTGATACAGAGAGAGAGAGAGAGAGGAAGAGAGTAGTCAAATAATACTCTCTGCTGTGCAATCAAAGCTCATGATTAGTTGATCACAGACAAGTCCACAACTGTTGCGCTGCGGCCAGTCTTGAAGTAAATAGTAACAATCAGTTACAACAGCCAGTAATCAGTGGTGCTTATAGAACAAAAACTAAAGAAAAAATACACAAAAGAATTAGTTACATTATATATTAGTAATATTTATTAGGGATGCACCGATAACGATCGGCCGATATGTTTGCGCGTTTTGTCGGTAAAAGCGGTTCTGTAATCAGCA
>JAUCMS010000031.1:5195397-5209701 GCA_032357445.1 Enteromius radiatus | reverse complement strand
CGGGCTCCCTGCCTGACCCCCGGACAGTCCGCCAAACAAGCTTATATTTATCGCCGAGGAAGTGGGAACTAGTGAAACAACGCGGATGCAAATGGTCAAGGTAATATCCTCTCAAAATGGACTTAGAGAATGGCTATTAAGACATTTAATTAAGTAAAGTCAAGAAAAAACGTTGCTGCAGTTTTTCAGAATTATACAACCATTACAGCCAAAACATTCACCCACAAAGTTTCCTTCACAGCTCGTCAAATATCTGAAAAGTAATTTCCAACCTCTCATTTCTCAAGGTGATTTGTGAACAACAGGAACTGGCATCTCTCTTCCACAAGGGTTTGCTGCTAACTATTTTTATCTCTCTCTCTTCATAAGTGACTAATCTATGAAGGGCTCCAGCTTCGTCTTTCCTCTGGCATCACTCACGAGGCCTGCGCTCTCTCGGCTTTCCACCCTGAGAGAAGTGTTTTATGGTTTGAGAAGGTGAGACACGGCTCTGCCTGTGCAAGCAGATCAGAGCTGTTTTATTGCAGCAAGGTTCTGCTGATATCTGCCGCAAATTCGACGTCTTAACCTCTGTCACATCGCAGAGCCAAACAGCCCTTCCTCTAGGCGGTAGCTCTGATGCTTCTTGCTCAACAGAAGTTTTCTTTTAGACAGTTCTCTTCCAAACTCATCCTGTGTGGGGTTAGTTACAAATAATACACAAGATAAACATAAAATTACAACTTATATCTGAACAAAATAAGGATGCACAAATGATTTGCATATAATTTGCATGCTAGTAAAGGTTTTGAAAGAATTCAGATTACACATTTGGAAAGCCTTACTTGCACAACGATAGATCCTCTGCAGTAAATGGGTGCCGTCAAAATGAGAGCTGATTAAAACATCACAATAATCCAGATGCTGCATGCTTGTAATAAACAAATCCATCATTAAAGATCTTTTAAACAGTCCAACATGTTTTGTCAGTGGACTTTAATGTGAGAAGAGAAAAGGAGATGGCCTTTTTTTTACTTTTTTAGGAAAGATTTATTGATTATGGGCTTGTATTTTGGTCAGAATTGATAGTTTAAAATTAAAATGCCTTATAGGTGGATTCAAGAGTTCGCGCTTCCTCATAGTAAGTAAAGCAGGTTTGGCGTGCTGTCCTGGGAGCGAGTCGGGGAAACGGCAGGTTCCGAACCCTAGCGCTTGTAACCCTAGCGAGGTTAAGGGTTCGGAGACCGGCTCGATCTTCGGCTGCCCCCTAGAGAAAAGCGCACATTCAAACGGAGGTAGGCGAGGAAAAGGGAGGTTTTTTGCAAAAGCGAGATGCGGAAGGAAGCGGGAAGCGGATATTTATAGTGCTTTGGAGGAATTTGATTGGAAGTTTGGAATGAGGAGATTGATTAGCTAATGCGGGCCAGCTGTGGCTAATTCGTCCAGCGTTCCTCTCTAAACTACGTTATTATCAAAACGCTCGCTTTGTTTCTTAAAAACACAGTGTTTTTTACTTTACAAGACATTAATTGATGGACTCAAGTCATTGTGTGATATTTTTATCAGCTGTTCTCATTCTGACAGCCACTGCAGAGGATCCATTGGTGAGCAATGTAATGCTAATTTGTAATGCTAATTTTCGAATGTTTTCATCCAACAAACAAACTCTTCTAAATCTTGGATGGCTTGAGGATGAGCAAATGTTCAATAAATGTAAAATTATTTGCTTAAATGGTCCAAAATGTCTACAATGAATCAATGACAAAAACATAAACTTCAAGAATATTTTCATATTTTTTAACTCAAACACTAAATATACAAGCTACTTAAGAGATCCTGTATGTGTTTAGTTGGTTTTCATAAAAGAACTGGGCTGGATTTGGAGACTAAGCTGTAGTTTTGTCAGTAAATTCAGTTAACCATATTTTTCCTGTTGAGATGCAATTATCTCCAGCAGTGCCAATTGAAGTTTTAGACAAGTTGGGCTTGGGACTTCATTACACATATTAATTGCCAAAAGTTGGCTGAAGTCTTAGGCTGAAGTGTCTTTATAAGATTACTTGGCCAGCTGGAATTTATTGCGCAAAATACTTTCTCAATAATACCCCATGGTTTGGGTCACTGCGCTGACTAGCTTAAAACCATCCCCAAAATGAATACTAGTTTCATAGATCTGAACTTCCCCGAATCACTGAATCACCCTGAAGAATCAAACAGCCGTGAGAGGGGACATGAAATTAATGTATACTGCTGGCATTTCCTGTAGAGACTGAGACACCAGCTGTGATGATCCAATATCGTAGCGTCCTAGTTCAAACAGAAAATAAATCTTCAAAGCAACTTGCATGCTTATGTTTCAGGTAGGAATGCTAAATTAGAAAGACAAAATAGCTAATGCTCTATGTTGCATGGCATACACATATAAGTCGTCAAATCAAATGAAGTGATTTATACAGCTAACCTGTGACTGATTCATTAAAAATAATCAACTCTGAAGGGTGATTCATTCATGATAAATTAAATCAGGCACGAAATATGTACCAACAAGTACACATCAGAGCAGTTTCAAAAAGAAACGAACACTAGAGGCAGTAAAACTCTGACACCTTTTATTCCTATCTTTTTTTTCTTTTTTTTTTAAAAAAGCATAATATTCACACAATTACTTGAAGAATATCACGCTATGACTTCAAAACAATATTACTATGCTGGGATATTTGAAAACCGATGCTTTTGAACGCTAGCATCACACATATCCAGCTTCATATCCATGGGTTTTCATAGATGGCAGGTTTTTTCGGTAGCTCATGGAGTACAGAGACATACTTGAGAGGCGAGTAGCTCTGGTGTATAATCTCGTGTGTAACTACAGTTTGACGAAACAGTCTTTTATGAGACCAGGTTGTTTATTCATTCTACCGACTGAACAGGAAAACAAGCAAGATGTAAAACGAAAGCTACAAGCAGTAACGTACCGAGATCTGACTTCCCCATATCCTCACTTTCCTAAACCCATATGAGATGAACAATGCATTATTGAGTTCACTCTGATTCAGTCTGCATTATTGTGATTCTGATACATCTGAGTACAAACTCAACACATGGGACATTAACTCAACACTCATTCCGAGTGAATGGAAAACAGCGAGCGAACAGAAGCACTGCGGTCTGGTATTTGAGCATCAAGCCATGCATAGCAGCACTGGTAAAGCTCTCTAGAGAGCGATATGTTTTTACAGCAACATCTAAAGTTAATCATCTTTGTAAAGCCTCCTATGCATCATGTTTTCAGCTTGTCAATAAATCACTAATTCACTTATTTATGTCGATTCCGCATGATGAGGATCCAAAATATCAAACCATGGCTATGGAGGAGATGTTTGTATGCCTGTTGATTAAATCTGATTCCAGTGCTTCGCATTAAACTTTCAACCAGGGATTCGCCTGAAGCTCTGAGCCTCAAAATTTAAAACTCCCACAATCCCAAACATGATATTAAAATTAATATCTGTAAATAAGTTTAGTATCATGATGCAAGATAAATTTCTTTGATGTGTATTGAGGGAGATACACTGCTTGGCAAAATAGTGGCTCAGTAAAGGGCAGCTGAAATGTCAGAAAAATAATAAATAATTAATGGCCATATGAGGCAATATGAGATCCAACCAGCACAATATTGCATCCCGTTAAACATTCATCAAATGGACACTGTTCATTTAGAAACAGCAAACATAGCTCAATAAGAGTTAGCGTCGAGTTAGCATCTGTGAGCTTTTTTCATTACGTCTGAACTTCATCATATGTCTTGCTAGTTATCCTAGTTGTTGCATTTATGGTCAATTAGACCGATAGCAGTGGCAGATTGGCAGAATTTATGTAATACTTCACAAGCTGAACCACAATACTGTCTACATGAGAAAAATAAATCATAGTCCTACTATTGGCTATTGATTATATTACTTTCAATGTCAATTTAACAAAAATAAGACGTTATATGCGGTCCTATCAGACCAACATGTCAATAGAAACACTGATCGATAGAGGAAAAAATAGATATAAAAATGGCCTTGCAGTTTTCTGCGACCTTGGTTCTGAATGTATTTTCCCTCATTTTCTATAGAGGGATTTAAAAAATAATAATAATTCAATAAGGAGCCATGCACCAAACCATTCAGCTCTGAGATTATATAACTGAAGTAAACATTTTCATTAATAGTTTATTTTAAAACTGTTTTAAATAATTAAAATTGATCTGTTTGTTACCCATAAATAATAAAACCTATACTGATATAAAAAAATACATATACTATATTGACTCTATCATACACTTAAAAATAAGATATTTACACATTTTTGCAAATAATTTCCTCAGAAACATTAACTTTTATTTGTTGAAATCACAGACTTTTCCAGAAGTGCATAATACTGCAAAATAATGCTGATTTACAGAATAAAGGCCTTGCAGAGAGATGCTGTTGCTCTCAGAAACACTGAGAAACTCAAGAGGAAGTGGGTGGGAGCAGTGTGATTGATACACATCAGAAGCAGTGAATTTTAAGAAAGCTATAAATCAACAGCAGATCAATACTGTTTACCTTGATCACAAATCATTGTTTGCAAAGGTAATTACAAGGTTTCTTAACATAAATCCTTGCCATAACCTTGTCTTGTCTGATGGACTGTGGCTCTTGGCCAGATATTGAACTGGATCGCATGCAAATAGGCATGATGATGATACTCTTGTTTGCTCTTCCTCTCTCAGACGCCATTATGACTTTGCAGAAACTAGACTCTTTAGAGTCAGCGGCCGTGGCATATTGCATTTGTGTATTGAGGCAATTTAGTTAAGATTGATTTAAAAGGTAATATGTGCATTCAGTTGGCTTAAAATGGCACTGACTTGAACAACAGACGACAATCATAGGCTAAGCAAATCAACATTGTTGCCTGAGACCTACAAAAGGTTCAAAAGGTTAATATCATTGCAAATGTTTCAGTTTCTGCAATGATACATTAAATGTCAGACTTAACGTGACAAAATATTTATATTTCAACGAAATGTTGTACTTCTGAAATTTTCATTTATTAGAGAATCCTGAAAAAAGTATCATTGTTTTTTTTTTTTTCAAAAAACATTGACTTTTTTTCAACACTGACAATAATAGTAAATATTCCTTGAGCAAGTTTTCATTTATTACTTGGAAAAAACTGGCACAATATCCTTAAACACTGCAGGCAAAACTTTTCAGTAACACACCATGAAGAAACGACTCCACTCACGTTTGAACAAGAAAAGGTCAAAGGTGATAAAAACAGCAGGAGGGAAACTGATGTGAGTCACGGCCCTTAACTTGTAACAGTCATGCAAAAGTCCTCCTCTGTCCAGTTACGCTCATCAACATGGCCTTCCAGTGGCTACCATGGAAGATAACCCATAGACACAGGGCTATAAAGTTTATAAGGGCTTCGGGGAGAGATGATATCTTTTAATTAAAGTTTCGTGTAGAAATAAATAAACAGGTTACAGCTTGCCCAAATTCGTAGTATTTTATCTTGAAGAATTTCACGGCGAAGGAAACCAACTGAATTTAAACCACCCTGCACTTAAACTTCAGGTGAAACATTAAATACTAACGTCGCTAAGAGTGCAGAGAAACAGAGCTACATAATGGTTAGTAATGGTGCATATTGCGGATCAGATATACTTCTTAATAGAGCAAGTTTATTCAGCCGGAAGAGATCAATCAGGAGACTCCAGGAGCAAAGCATGGTTTGAAATCACCCTGCGTACAGTGAGATACACTCTAGGGTTTCTTCTTCCACATAATAAAACAACAAAGACTGACGTTAGGCTTTCAGGCAAGGATTTTCAGGAAGGCTGTTATGTTTAGCTGCTAGTTGGCAGCTCCCAGCCATTGGAGCAACTTGGCAGGCCTTGTCAAAGCCAGGTATGGTCATAGATGATTAGGAGGAAGTGCTGAAACATTTGCATCATCTAGCCAACAATCATCTGGGCTTACTCTACACATAACATAACACTGTTGCAATGAAATGCCATGCATGCAGCATTGGAATAATGTGCCTTTAACAAATACATTTTTTTTTTAAACTCTAAAAATGTATACATATAAATTTATACAACACACTGCAAAATGCGCACACTATATTGCAGTATAAACACAAATTTGGATTAAAGGGGCAGACATGGAAGCTTGTTTACAATACAAAAATAATATAACGTAATTTTGACTTTTTATATAGATTACATCTCAAAATAAAGCCGGTAGTTTATGGAAGTCAGTGATTTGAGTTATAATTTTAAAAATGTAAATATTTTTGTTACAAAAACCCAGCGATCTGCTTCAGAAGACATGTTTTAACCCACAACTGACTGTATACACACACACACTCCACTAATATTGGCACCCTTGGTAAATCTGAGCAAAGGTGGCTGTCAAAATAAATTTGCATTGTTTATTCTTTAGATTTTTTATTCAAAAATTTTACAAAATTCTAACCTATCATTGAATTAAAACAATTTAAATGAGAAGAAAATTCTCCAATTTTTTTTCTCCAATACCGGCCACAATTATTGGCACCCCTGGAATTTTCTATGAGTAAAATATCTTTGAAGTATATTCCCATTCATATTCACAATTTTGAGCTCTCCAGGGTGATTATGAACATGAAAATATCCAGCCTTGGCTTCCTATTTCACAGAAATATATATAGGAGGGAAAACAAAGCACAAAATCCCCTAATCATCAACACAATGAGAAAAACCAAATCATATTTCTTATATGCTACAAAAGATAATTGAGCTTCACCAATTCATGAAGTGGCTTTAAGAAAAGAGCTAGAGCAGTGAAAATGTCCATTTCCACCATCAGGGAAATAATTAAGAATTTCCAAATCAACCTAAAATGTTAGGAAACTGCCTGGAAGAGGATGCGTGTCTCTACCCTCCTAATAGTAATACACGGCAAGGAGTAGAGTTTGAGTGGCTAAAGACTCTTCAAGGATCACAGCGGGAGAATTGCAGAAAATACTTAAGTCTCAGGGTCAGAAAACCTTTAAAAAAAAACAGTCAAACAGCCTCTACATCAGCACATGTTGTTTAGGGGGGTTTAATAAAAATTCTCTTCGCTCATCCAAAAACAATCTCCAGGATGTTCAGTTGTCAGACAGGACTGGAGCTACAAACGGGACTGGCTTTTATGATCAGATGAAACTTAAAAATGTTTTTTAGCAGCAAACACTCAAGATGGGTTTGGTGAACACAGGGATAAAAAGTAGTCCATGTGTACAATGAAGTGTACTGCTGTATTTTTGATGTTGTGGGTCTATATTTCAGCTGGAGGTCCTGGACCTTGTTTAGACACATGACATCATGGATTCTATCAAATACCAGCAGATAACAAATCAATAATTCACTGACTCTGTTAAAAATCTTATAATGGGCCATGGTTGGGTCTTCCATTGGGACAATAATCCAAAACAAATACAAGAATTAGTCACTGAGCACAAAATGAAGCTTTTGCCATGGCTGTCCCAGTCCTCTGACCTGAACTCTGAGTGAGGTGAACTAAAGAGGAGAACTAACATGGAGCTGGTAATCTAAAAGGTCTGGAGTGATTCTGGATGAAGAAGGGTCTCTTTTCTCTTATCAGGTGTTCTCCAAACTCTTCAGGCATTACAGGAGAAAACTCAGAGCTGTTATCTCGGGAAAAGGACGTAGCAATACTTGGGTGCCAATAATTGTGGCCAACATGTATTGGAGAAAAACATTTATTTCACAATGAGATTTTCTCATCATTTTAAATGTATTAATTCAATGATAGGTTAGAATTTAGAAAAATTTTTGAATGAAAGATCAAAAGGATAAACAATGCAGATTTACTTTCACAGCCACCTTTGATTTACCAAGGGTGCCAATATTAGTGGAGGGCACTGTCCATAGAATAACATTTTTTAGAAACTCATATACAGAGTCATATACACATGGGGAGTATTAGGAAAAGCTTTAACCTTTTAACACTGCTTCATTTAACATTTTGGAACTGATGCGATACCTACAACAACCAGTGTAATAAAACGTTGCAGCATTCAATTTAATTGGTTTTGAGTAAACTAAATGTACTTTTAGCACAACTCACAGGACATATAATTGAAAGTGTCACAAAACTTACAAGAAGGAATATAACATCATTTTGAAGAAAATAATTTTGTGCACGTCAAGAGTTTTGATTCCCATTAACAATACACTCACAATCACAAAAATGACTTTGTCATAAATCTGACTCTGCTCATATTATATACAAAACCTAGATGACTCTGACGAATGATGGACAGTAAGCCACGACTGAGAAACCGCTCACGACTCAATGAGGTTGTCTGATGGAAATGCACTTAGACAGTAATTTCTGACCTGAAACGCCAACATTTTCTCAGGACAGAATTTCTGTCTGCACTGAAGCGATCCAGAGAGCCAATATGACATTATTCATCCTTACCTTCCTCATGTATTTCACATTTAAATCCTGCGAGAGTCCTGACACAGTCGTCCAAGCACTTTAGGGCTTGAGTCTACTGCGGAGACAGAGCAACTCAGCTTCACCTTTCCAATGCTCACTTCCCCTCGGTGTATTTTAACACTTTTTCCTCACCAAATTTCACATGGTCTATGTTAAGGCTGAGAAGGAAGATTTTTTTAAACATGTGTTTGAGAGAGATATCAAGAGAGAGAGCTGGAGGTGTATAGGCCCAACTGTAGCTTGAACTGCTGGCCCTCCTTGCAAAAAATCAACAGCTCTCAAACATGATAGTTAAAACATCAGTAAAAGACAAGTCACTATAATAATAATAATAATAATAATACTTAATATTTATAATACTAAAGAAATGTGAATAATTGTTCTTAATATTATTATATTATTATGGCATAAATTATGCCCATTTGTGACTATTATTAAAATAACAATTTATGATGATTAATATTAGAACATTATTCATGATTAGAATAAAAATAATCAAACTATCAGCATTTGCATAAATAATTAATATACATTAATACTGAAATTAATAATGATTATTACTTTTGTTCATGTCTTTTTGCGCCATATCTTTGTTAAAATAATATTGAAAAAATAAAAACAACAATTATCTGCATAATCAACAACAGATAATAAACTTTTATCAACAACTGCATTCTAATTATTATCATTGTTCTTGTTGTTATTAGTAGTGATAGTATTTATTACTAATATAATAACAATAGTAATAATATGAATATGAACATTAGCATTAATATTAATATAAATGCTAATATTAATATTAGTATTCATATTGGTATTAATATTAATATCAATGTTAATATTAATATTATTATTACGTCAGTCAATCATTATTTAAATAAATAATTAATTGCTTAGTTATTCCTGAGTTAGTAATCATTGTTTGTTAATAATTATTTGAAAATGAGTTTGCCTTTGTACCATAAAATTAAATATGCATATATATAAATGAATTATATATAAATACTAATACTAATAATTTGTATTATTAGCACAAAAACCAAAAATAAATATATTATTTATCAGCAACCAATGATACTTTAAATCTTCAGTAATAATAAACGATAAATAATACTTAAACTATTTATACATAAACATATTAACATTATTATTAACAATCTGAGTTATGAATAAATTCTCTAGAAGTCCATAGCTGTGACTCAGCAGTAATTCCTGGGTGAAACTAATAACATAAAAATCTGTTTCGGGATGTGTCTGCTTGCAGTGCAAAAGGGGCTGTGCCCAAAAACTACTGAGAAAGTATAATCAGACTTGAAGTGCATGTCTAATTGTATATGATTACTGTGCCTCAACCAATACTGAGGTAAAAATACTTTACGTTTTGTGCAAAAGTAAGACTCCCCAGCAAAAACACATCAATGATGCATTTGAATACAGATTAAGAGAAAAAAAGAGTCTTTCGTCTGTTTTTTTCTGCTTTGTCTGCCTAAAAGATGGCTGTCTGTGGGAAATTTGTGATGACCTGTGAAAGACTCAGAGTCTTCTGTGTATTTATATCGCTTTGTCTGCTGTAAATGGATACTGTTGTCATTACCAAAACAATACAAATTATTCACAAAATTATCCTCAGTTAGAACTGCATTGTTGTTTGAAACAGTATCTCTGAATTGCAGGGTTGCACATTAGAGGTTCAATGCAGATGCAGACACATCACTCTTACGCAAGTAAAAATAACCTTTCATTGGGGTGGGGAGGGGCTCCTCATTGATGATTCATCATCGAATAACGAGGTGCCCTTTTTCTGCCATCTTAAAAATGGGGCCATATGCCAAATCATGCAAAACATATGGAATTTTCATTAATACAGCCAACCTTTTCAGCTACAGCCTGCAAGATATTCATCAAGCAAAAGCCCAAAAGCTCTTAAACTAGTTTGGTTTGTGATGTGAAAAGCCAACACTGTAGAAAGGAACATCGTTTCAGGGTACAGACCGAGGTCAACTTATAGTGCATCGTGCCATTCTGCCAAACAAGGCCAGAACACTAGATAGTGATCTTCCAAGGAGAGATCGACAAAAAGCACTTATACTCACTGAATGCTTGCTTCTAACGTGAAAGCACATGTTTCTACCCTTTTGTCCTTCACAAACCTACAGTAGGTATGGAAAGTATTCAGACCTCCTTAAATGTTTTACTCTTTGTTATATTGCAGCTATTTGCTAAAATCATTAAAGTGATTTTTTCCCCACTTTAAATGTACACACAGCACCCCATATTGACAGAAAAACACAGAATTGTGCTGCAGAATTACATTTCTGCAGATTTATTAAAAAAGAAAAACTGAAATATCACATGCTCCATTCAGTATTCAGACCCTTTGCTGTGACACTCATATATTTAACTCAGATGCTCTCCATTTCTTCTGATCATCCTTGAGATGGTTCTACACCTTCATTTGAGTCCAGCTGTGGTTGTTTATACTGGTTGGACTTGATTAGGAAAGCCACGCACCTGTCTATATAGGACCTTACAGCTCACAATGCATGTCAGAGCAAATGACATGCATTGTGACGGGGCTTTATGGCAGAGCGGCCCGACAGAAGCGTCTCCTCAGTGCAAGTCACATGAAAGCCTGCATGGATTTTGCAACAACACTCGGAGGACAGAGAGAAATAAGATTCTCTGGTCTGATGAGACCGAGATAGATCTTTTCTAAGTGGTATGTGTGGAGAAAGCCAGGCACTGCTCATCACCTGTCCAATACAGTCCCAACAGTGAAGCATGGTGGTGGCAGCATTTTTCAGCTGCAGGGACAGGACGACTGGTTGCAATCGAGGGAGAGATGAATGCGGCCAAGTACAGGGATATCCTGGAAGAAAACCTTATCTAGAGTGCTCAGTACCAGACTGGGCTGAAGGTTTACTTTCCAACAAGACAATGACACACAACTAGCCAATCATCATTTAAAAGAACAATTAAACCTTAAATTTCACAATTTCCAATGATTATTATTTTAATATTTCATTGTAAATTATTTAAATGTAACAAGTTAAATGCAGCTTACATTAACACTGCAATTATTAATATGTTTTAAATATACCATAAATGTGTAAAAATTAATACTGGAATAAACTAAAAAGTTTAAACGATAACAAATATTATTCTTAAAATAATACATATTTTTATGTATTCATTATTATTATTATAAAAAGTAATAGTACTTTTAAGTATTTAGGGTACAATTAAACGTGTTGGGGTGTTATGGTACAGAATTATTCATTAATATAAATGATTTAAAAATGTAAATCCTGAATCCTAAAATTGTATTGTAATTTGAATCTTTGTGCATTTATTAATTTACTATATTAATTAAATGTAGCATATACCAAAAACATGTGAAAAATAATACTGATTATATATATATATATATATATATATATATATACACACACATTCATACATATTATTATTATCCTAATTTTAAGAATCAATTTGTAGGATCTTTTAGGCATTCATCATTTAAATGAACAATTAATTGCTTACTTTAATACCACAGTTACTATCAATGAATTATCCACAATGTAAGTATTATGGTCACGCCGTTCATGTCGTGTTGAAGTTTCTATGTTGCCCTCGTAGTGTTACGATGTACCTCCCTCGTAGTGTGTGTTTTGCGTCGCGCCTCTCAACGAGGCAGAGAGAGAGAGCAAGGACACGAAAGGATTAGATGCAAGACGTTTAATATCTATTAACCAGGACCAGAACATAAACGCTGACGGGGCAGCGGCGTCAACTCACACATTAGGGCAACATAGAAACTTCAATACGACATGAATTCAAACTGAAAAACAACGGTATATAAAGGCAATGAACTAATGAAGACAGTGAAATCAGGTCTACAAAACAGGTGGCACAAATGAACATAATAAGAGCAAAACCAAATACAAAGACAGCGGGGGAGACGCAGACAGACAGGAAACACATGGACAATTATATTGGTCAGTGACTGTGCTTGTAGTGTCTAGTTTATTATACATGGCCTTCAAACAGAGGTAAGTCAATGGATAATGCATTACAATTAAAATGCAAGGCGTGAAATGCTCTGGCACAGAAGGACCTTTGAGTAAAAGCCTCACTGTAATTTTCGCTTAATTAGTTGAACACGTCCTGGAGTCAAAAACCAGGACGACTAAACACTGAGAGTGCCTCTTGACGAAATTTTTCTGGCATGCAAAAGTCTGCCGCGTTAATTCTTTCCACCCTTGGGCCATCAAGGGGTCATGCCCAGCTTCGTTGATTAGACGTGTTGAGATGCGGTTGCAGCTGCTTAAAGACATCTCAAGAAGACTAGATGCTCAAAAGAAAAAAAAAAAAAAAGAAAAAAATCTGACAAGAAACACACACACAGACAGAAGCAAATGTGTGGCTAAAAGTTCTCATTAACGTATTAATTAAGAAAGTTAAGGGCATATGCCTCTTGTCAGGTGGTTATAAAACAGGACAAGACTCCAAGGAACGTCTGCAAAATGAAGAGCCAGTGAAATCTGCCCACAGGAGGTGATATTACGAATCTTGGCAGTGGATCAATACATCCCTGCCTGGTAGACCCTGGCCATCGAGTTTTCAGCGTAGCATCGGCCCAGCAAAGGCCACTGTAATGAGCTGAGCCATCTATTGGGCTCCTCCAAATTACCCCGCTGAGGTTCGTCTGGGGAATTAAACAGGAGAAGGAAGATGCCCCAAGGCAGAATTATGCTCGTTGGAGCTCTCAATCACCACACATTACCATCTAATAACGCAGCCTCTGTCTCCTGAGAGTCACAGAAATGTGCCATTGCTCAGCAATTAAGCTCCGAGTTGTATACTGTTGATATACAGCTTTTGTTTTTCCCCCTATTTTGCCACCTCATTCCCAAGTGCCCCTTTCCCCCGCTGCTCCACGTCAAAACATCTGGGTAGACTCTGAACGGGGACGTCTTGGACAATTGTGTTCTTTTAAAAAAATAAATAAATGTTGCACTTTTGACTCTTCGCTTTACTTGAATCTTTCTCCAGCATGCTGAGAAAGCATCAAGTTAGTTTGTAATATAGAAAAGCCTCAAAAGTCTCAGTTTTGCCCAGGAGGTTGCTCCCACATATCTTTTTTGTTTCCTTTTTTTCACCGCACCCAAGCAAAAATTTAACATTCCAACTCATTTTCTCCTAAAATAATGCTCCAGTCATTCACTTATGAACTCATATCGCTGCATAAAGAAACACTGGGGACTGTGGAGAATGTCTGCATTGAATTTGATGATTCTGCATCAGTGCTTTTCAGTTCCCATTAGAGTAGATTCATTTTAGCTATTGAGCATATAACACCTTAGACTTGACCTTATGACCTACGGTCAGTTGCACAAGAACTTTTAATTGGCTAATGCATTGTTCACGCATACAGGGATTTCAGGTCTGGCTGTTATGTCAGTTGTGTGGGCGTTCCTACTGCTGGATGCATGCTCTGAAGTTAACAGTAGGCTTCACGTTTGACGCACTGCCGGTAAGAATGTCTAATAATGCTAATTGTGCTAATAATGCACATTGAAAGGGAAAATGCTTGTAAGGCAAGGCAAAGCAAGGCAAGGCAAGTTTATTTATATAGCACATTTCATACACAGAGGCAATTCAAGGTGCTTTACATAAAAATGAGAAGAAAATGTCATTTAAAAAATCATTACAAAATCATAAAAGCAATAATAAGACAATAATAAGTAGAAAAACAGTGATTAAAACAAAGAAAAAAATAAAAACTGAT
>JAUCMS010000031.1:5176288-5187435 GCA_032357445.1 Enteromius radiatus | reverse complement strand
ACGCATATATTATGTAAAGAAAAACTTTTATTTTGGATGCGATTAATCGCGATTAATCATTGCCCAGCACTAGTTAAAACCCAAACCTCCCTGTTAAAAAAAAAAAAAAAGCGAAAGAAAGGATTATCAGCATGTATTTCTCCTTACAGCACAGGTCAATACACCTCCTTTGGATTCACGACATGTTAAGGTCACGAGGGAGCACAGATAAGCATATAGATTATTGTTAAATAGGAAATGCCAATACAAGGCCATGCCAAGCCTTGCTGTTTTCTTTAATGATCCTCTTTGAGATCCTAAAGGGCCGATAAATGACTGGTGATGGGTGGTTAATCCTGTCTATAGTACACACTCCAGCCTGGCCAGGTCTTACGCTCATCTCTCTTTATCCAGATATCATAATTTATTGATAGAAAAACTTGCATTCGTTTTCCATAAGCCATCTGTAAATTGGAAGTCTGCCTCTCATAAAACGATCTGTTGATACAAAAATGCATTGCATTCTGTGTTGTGCATTCATGCGTTACATAAGGGAGTTTTACTCTTTGAGCTTAAACTGAAATACTGATGTAACGATTAGTCTTTCTACACTATGGAATTCTTCTGGTACATTAAAAAAAATGTATATGTGCTATAACACAACAAATTGAAGCTGCTAAAAGCTGGTACCTGTTTAAAAGCCGAAAATTGCTTTAAAAGATACATAATTTCACACTTTAGTTTCCTCCTAAATTAAAAACTAAAATTCTGATTCTTCAATATGTATTCATGGGACGCTTATATAATCACACTGGGTTATAAAATAAAATGAGTTATGTAATCATGATCATTGAAGGATATTTTGATGGCGTATCCCTTTTGGCAGAAGGCTGGAGGAGGAACTTTAAGTTCAAGCAATTTTCAGAGGAAAACGATCCATCACAGTTCATGTCTTCAGAAAAGAAAAACTAGGCAATGCCATCCAAAAGCCTGAAAATCAATTATTTAGCAAACATATGCCAAGATGGTCTTTAGCACATCAAGACCAAGGTCATAAATATGTTGATTATGTTAATTACAAAGATTAAAGCTTTCGACACATTTTTTTAAAAATATATTTTAAAACCATTAGCTTTTGACACAAAAATCAACAGAAACATTTACTTACCTCCAGAAAATAACTAAACAAATAAACAAATAAATGATTAAATCAGAATAAGTGTTGGGGCTAAATAAATCGTAGCACCCTAATTAAAGGCTTTTATAATGGCTAGTTTTTAAAACCACAAACAAGACGTCTGCTAAAATAAACTAAGGTTTTTAAAGCAGAGTGAAGCAATATGTGAAAAGAGGAAGTGAGGTTTGTGGTTTGATAGTGCCTCCAGAGTCATAAACACTCAAGGTTGTCGGCCTTACACAGAGATGAATGCAGTCAGGTCCACTTCACTAATGAAAGAAGTCATGACTATTCTTCAGCGAAATACATAAACACACACACAACAGCTGCACACATGTACACACCCCACACAAAAACCTCACATAAACACCAGAAGCTATCAAATTAATTTCTGAAGCAGCGCAGTTTAAATCTGAATCCCTTCTGCAACCCTGACCCGCTGCCAATGTATATTTAATCAAGATGAATGACCTTTTTTGCAGTCTTTGTGTTTTCTGCAGCCGGACCAATGAAATACACGGCCTACGCTTTAAGTGATTGCTTCTGGAAGGCAATGGAGCGGATTCATTCATTTCAGGACATTAAAATGTTTTCACAAATATGGATACACTGTAGTGATAAGAAGATTATTGCAGTAACCATTTGACCCATGATGTAAAGAAGGTTGCGACACATCTGAGGAATCTTCTGTCTGACATATTTCAAACCTCGCACAAGCTTAAAGACGTTAAATGACTCAGAATATAGCTTGGTGTCTACGCATTATACAAGTTGCTTGCTTTAACGTTATGTAAAGATAAATGCAGCCTACTCCTTTGCTTCATGTCACACTGAAATGCACAAAACAATCAGAAACATAAACATGTAACTTTGTATTATTATTATTAATAAGGTAAAATTTAATTTAGGAAATAAAATAAAATTATAACGTGTGCACAAAACACAATAGTACTGTAAAATACAACACAATAGTAATTATTTAACTTCATAAATGGAATAAACACATTAAAAAAGTTGGTAACACTTCAGAATAGGGGGTCAGAATAATGCATTAGTTAAGCATTAATTAATGGTAAATTTGTTCACAATTAAGCATTAGTTGAGCAAAAACATACTAGTAATTAATGATTAACTTAACATTTTAATCATTCGTTACTAATTACCAACTATTGCTTAATTGTGAACAAATTAACCATTAATTAATGCTTAACTAATGCATTATTCTGACCCCCTATTCTGAAGTGTTACCAAAAAGTCTCTTGTTCTAGGTTGTTTTAGATAAAAATCATTCAAACATTATTTCAAATTAACTAAATATTAATTGAATCAAAATAAAAGCACAAAAAACTTGAAAATTTAAGAAAACTTTACTAAAATGAACATGAATCATATATAACACTAATGACTTAAACGCACCTAAATATGAATGTTCCAGGTGGACATGAATACACCATGATATGCTGGCATAGATGACGGTAAATATTAAGAAATGCCACTGAACGCTGCCATCGACCAATCAGAATCAAGAATACCAGTGCTTAAACATTCCAAGTAGCATACAGCACACCTACTGCAATTCTCTATGCACCTAACCATCAATTCTAAAGATATTCCAGTCACATATGCTCTGTAGGGAAAACAAGAGGTACATGACCAGATCCCTGAACCAAGCCATAGGCTCTTGTATGGACTATATGCACTTCCTATAGTTTTCCAATGTCATTTCACAGCAAAGAATAGATTAATCATATGCATATACTGCAATAAAATATAGAAGAAAGTCTGTATAACATCTCTGTACTTAGCCTTTTGCTATTGTCCATATTCAGATGTGTTCCAATGAGTCAAAGAAGGAGATAAGAGTCTGTCGTTCAGAGCTGTATCCATGTAGGAGTACAGAAAGGTGACAACCCAAAGAAAAAAATAAAATAAAATGTGCCTGGAATACATAACGACATAAACAGAGCATAGAAAAAAAAAATAAGCGCCAATATGAGCACAGAAAAGATGTCAGGCTGACATTAAAACATTTATTCATATTTTAAGTGCTCTCTTTCTCTCTCTCACACACACACACACACACACACCTCACATTACTTGCATACAGGGTCAGGCAATAAATTGTTGACCAACTGTATAATGCATCAATGTCTGACTTGAAATGGTCAAAGAGATCAAGTCGGCTCTCTCTGGAATAAAGAATAGCCTGCTTTTCTTCTGCAGCCATGTTGCCATTAACATTTGAAAAGGGCACACAGAAAGAATAAAACACTAAAAAAAAAAAAACTAAAAAAAAAAAAAAATGAAGAATGGATGCAAGCGAGGTCATGGCGGTGATTTAAGAGCCACATGCACTTTCATGCTGCTAAAATTACATGGCAGAGGCTTTTTATTTTTGCACTGTGATGTCAAATAGATGAGACATAAACAGACGCCCTCTAAAACCTCCTCACCTCACCAAGGTAACACGCTGAAATAATATAGTTATTTACACCCAACAAATCTGAGGTTCAGTGATATCCTGGGTAGTTTTGAATACATATGAATGACCAAAATGTACAATATTCATTTCACTGCATAAGACAGAATATCAAAGCAAGTGGTATCTGCAAACATGATGCTAGAGCTTTTCTCATGGCATTTTACCAATATTTTTGTTCTGATTATTAATTATTCTGCTTGCTTGAAAAGTGTGCTGATATGAAGGTATGAATGCATCATGTATGATATTTGATCTAATAGAAGGGCATTTATGCCATTTAAAAAGTTGAGGGTTAAAAAAAAGCATATAAAATAAACAATAAAACAACAAGCAATTAAACTTTGCCTTTGAAAATATCTTGTGATTATTTCTGATCTAGAAGCGTTTTATTTTGGCCTTGTGTCGTATAATTAAGTATTCTCTGACCGCTGAGGTTCACTTTAAGTACTAACCAAATCATCACTGTATAATTATGCTTTCCCTTTGCTTATGCAACACAAGTTTTTGTCCTCTTCTTTCTTTCATATATTCCCAGCAGGACAATGCTATCTGAGCAATTAAAGGAACCCCTGATGCAATTAGAACGCTTGATACCGATCTCTAATCATAAAATGAAGACGCAGGTTGGAGGAAGCTGACGGCACTGTCTGTATACTCTCAGTTGCACTGCTTCTAAAAAGGCCTACTTAAAAAAAAAAAAAAAGGACAATTTTAAATTGCGAGTCGCTCCTGCCCCCCTGTGGTCAGATGTTGTATTGAATTTATTAACTTGATCTGAAATAAATCTTTTATTGCATATAAAAAGTCATTTTGATATATTTAGGCATAAATATACACTTCAAATGATCTATATCTATATTATATAAAAAACAGATTCAATAATTAAATTTAGCATAAACAGTATTTCTGTACTGCACTCAATAATGCAGTCTACTGTATATCAATAAAATAGCTCTAATAAAAATCTATTCTGTTTTATAACAACAACAAAATATTTGAATCGCTAATCATTTCCCTACCAAATAAATAAATCAAATAGCTATTCTCTAAAAATAAACTCCGATATTGTGCGGCTGCATTTGTTCAGATAGGAGCTCATATTTCTAAGATATCAAACCATCAATCAATAAACCAAAATCCTATCTGTGATGACCTTGCTGTTCCTTCCCCCAGAGCAGACTGATAAATGAGGTACAGATTGTAGAAGTTAAAAAATCAAATATAAGTAATCAATGTATGCATCCAATTGTATTATAAGCCTCTGCAGGAGAGCGCTGTAAATAAAGTAGTCTGTAAAGCTGACTTGGCAGCTCCACAAATCTGAGAAAATTCATACCATCTATGAGAAATCCCTTCGCATCTGACTTGCAATGAAAACGTAGACTGAAAAATGAAATGGGTTATGAAAGATGACATGTTCTGTGTGGATACTATCAAAGAAAGAAACTGAATATCAAATTTAGGCAATGCTTTTCTCCTCTCTGAAATTGTTTCCAAAAAATTGAGGAAAGACCACATGGCTCCATCACAATGCCAGAGATAATGATGCCTTTAACAGTGTCCTACAGTAATACAGAAAACCATATTGCCACAGATACCCCTCAGGTCACATGAAGGACCTTCATACAATGGATAAGGCCTTAAAACTGCTATTACATTTCAGTAAGCGCTATATATTTCTTTTTTTTTCTGTCGTTTTCCCCCCAGCAATATCAACTACAGTTTTACAGAATTTCAATATTTGGTTTTAAGCCAACACCTGACATAAAGGATTATTTTGTATAAATTTTCTCTTCGAACAAAAGAAGAATTCATCATAAAACAGCATGACATTTCCGTCTTTGGGTTAACAAGCTTTTTAAGCATCATTTTGATTTGTGTCATTATCACGATTATATATCGGGCCTAGGATTATGTAAATATCATAAATACCACAAAGCATCGCAGGACTTTCTCGAAAACACTTACAGATGATGAAATTGTTGATCGTTGCTTTCCCACCAAAATGATGTCATTTCCTGTCTTTTATTAATTAAAGGGATTTCGCAAACTAGACTTACTGTTAATTACAACTAAGGCTAAAACATTGTTTATTTGATTTTTTAAAATCTTAGAAATTAGTGCACAGCACCAGGAACATGGCCAAAATAAGTAAACATTACCAAACAAAATAACTTTCACATTAAATAAATAAATACAAATCGTTAAAATTATGATTGCATAGTTATCTAATAAGTCTATAATTATATGTATGAAACGGATATTAAAATGTACGGCTAAGCACGGATTGCTCCTTTTTAAATGCAGACAATAAAACGTTAATAAAATAATTGTTTTCAGAATTTTCTTGCTCGCCCAATACCACGCCCCCGTAGATGACGCGTGCCCACTCTGACTGGAGACGCTTGCGAGGGGCGTGGTTAGTTCATCACAGCACCGCCTATTGCGGAAGAAGCAAGTCAGCTGACAATGTTTGAGAAACGCACAAGTTTAGAATGAACACAAGTAATCAATGTTGTGTGTTTTTGTGTATTTTTGTCTGCATCAGTATTTGTTTAAGTGAGGATTACAATTTGGATGATAAAACTGGATTAGGACGATCGTTTGATGGCATTGGTGGTATAAGCGGTGGTGGGGTGAGAGTTTTACTTTAGTGCGCCTCCTTTTTTAGAGTTTCTGAATTGCTTAGTTAACAGAAAACGATAAGGTGCGCATAACAGTAACAGCCAATGTGTTATGAACGTTTTTTTCTTTGTTTTCTTTTTGCAGGCGACCTCACGTTTGCTCGTCAATTATGCTGAACCATATCGGAATCAGATACTAGACTATCTATTCAAGGTGTGTTTGCTTTCTTGTGTTGAATCTGATCAAATTATATTTGTGTAATAATATTATGCATTTACATTATAGACTGTATACATGTAAATGTATATCTATATATATATATATATATTTAACAGCCTAAATTTGGAGCCTCATTACAAATCCTGAAGGTTGAAATTGGAGGCGATGCTCAGACTACAGGTATAGAGCACTTTCACTTTTAAAACGTATGTACAGTGAATGTGTTTATCCATATGACCTATTTAATTTAATCATTTACAGATGGAACTGAGCCCTCACACATGCACTATGAAGATGATGAGAATTATTTTAGAGGATATGAATGGTGGCTCATGAAGGAAGCCAAGAAGAGGAATCCAAACATCACCCTCATAGGTAAAAAAATTAACCTCAAACAGAGCAAAAGTGCATACACAACTCTTGTACTTATGCATTCAGTCCCATATTTTAATTAGTAGGTTGCACCTTTTAATATATATTTTTAACAGGTCTACCATGGGCTTTTCCGGGATGGGTTGGAAATGGTCAAAACTGGCCATATAGTTTCCCTGATATTACTGCTTCTTATGTTTTGTCTTGGATTCTTGGGGCCAAGAAGTACCATGACTTGGACATTGATTATGTTGGGGTGAATGCTTCTCGTCTTTAAAAAAAAAAAAAGTGTCCCTCTTCCTCTTTAATCTGAACATCTGAATTTATTATATATATATATAATATATATATATTTTTTTGCATAGATATGGAATGAAAGGAGTTTTAATAGTAAGTACATAAAGGTAAGTATTGTCAGTCTCTTTTTTTTCATAATAATAAAGAAAATTAAGATTTTTTTTTTATCTCAAATAAATACTGTGCTTTACTTTTTATTCATCAAAGGAAACAAGCATATCAGAATGATTTTTATAGGATGATCATGTATATGTATATCTTCATTGTTACATGTTTTTTTTATGCATAAACATCACATGAAAAGTTGAAAAAATGACCTTTTATATTTACTTTCTCTGCAATGTTGTCTAGCTTTTGCGATATACACTGGATAAAAGTGGTCTGGAGAGAGTTAAAATCATTGCCAGTGATAACCTCTGGGAGCCGATCACCTCTGTTGTAATTGCTGATAAAGAGCTACAGGATGCTGTTGAAATCTTAGGGTAAACCTTTTTTAATGCTTGATTCCTTATTAAAATGTACATATCCTGTTTTTAAATATGTATTAATCTGTTGTAATGTATTAATACACTCACATAACATGTATGTTTAAAGTGTGGTGATGTGAGATCCTGATGTTAGAATGGTTTTACTGAAAGGGTTCATTATCCTGGCACCACCACTGTGCCTGGGGCCCTGACGTCTGGCAAGATACTGTGGTCCTCTGAAGACTACAGTACCTTTAATGACAATGTTGGAGGAGGCTGCTGGGCCCGTATTCTCAACCAGAACTACGTCAATGGCAAAATGACAGCGTATGCCAACTTTGATATGATCTGAATCAAGTAGCATTTCCCAGTTTATAAAGAAAACTATCACACATATACACATATCAGTGTCTAAATTCAATGAGAAAAGCAGTTTGTGTTTGCTTTTAGGACCTTATCTTGGAACCTTGTTTCTAGTTACTATGAGGACCTACCCTTTGGAAGGGATGGACTAATGACTGCAAAAGAGCCATGGAGTGGAAACTATGTTGTCGAGTCCCCTATTTGGATAACGGGTAATTTATTTTACATACACTATATATGCATATCATATCATGTTTGTTTGTGATACACCTATGAAAGTATTTGATTTATAAAATTCTATAAGCCCATACTACGCAGTTTACGGAACCTGGCTGGATGTACCTGCAGACAGTGGGACACTTTACACATGGTGGAAGTTATGTTGCATTAACTGATGAAAGAGGAAATCTAACAATAATCACTGAAACTATGGTGAGACTTGTGAAATTGATATTTAAAAATTTAAGAGCGGCAAAGTTTTTTCATTTTAAAAAATATGTTTTATGATATTTTTAATATATTTTTGAAAGAAGCGTCTTATGCTTGCCAAGGCTGGTGAGAACAGCATTTATTTGAAGTAGAAATCCTTTGTCTCTTTTGATCAATATAATGTTTTCTTGATTAATAAAAGCATGAAAAAAAACTTTTGAAAACTAGTTTACACATATCCTCTATGGTCCTTGTATTTGTAGGATAACACATTAATCCATTTTTCTTTTATTCTTTTAGACCCATGATCACTCTGTGTGTATAAGACCTCCTCTGCCTTCATATGATGTCACTGCCCAGAATGTGACCTTCCATCTGAAAGGGACTTTTGTAAATATTTTTTATTTATTTATTTTAATTAATAAAATGACTTGGAATTTAATATCTATAATTTGTATTAATAATTAAATATATATATATATATATATATATATATATATAATTATTATTTTTATTTATTTATTTTTTTACAGGCTTCAATCAGTGAGCTGCAGGTTTGGCATTCAAAGTTTGATTTTAAGACAAACAAGACAGTCCTCTTCCAAAATCTCAAGCCTATTAAAGTAAGTATGTACACAAAATCAAGATATTAATGACATAACCTCTATAAAAAAGGGGGTCACTCTTTATTTTAAGGTGTCCTTGTTCCAGTGTAATTATACAGGGTGGGCCATTTATATGGATACACCTTAATAAAATGGCAATGGTTAGTGATATTAACTTCCTGTTTGTGGCACATTAGTATATGTGAGGGGGGAAATTTTTCAAGATGGGCGGAGTTTTGATATATCGCCAACCATTCCCATTTTATTAAGGTGTATTCATATAAATGGCCCACCCTGTATATTTAAGTACTGAGTAATGTTAATTAACTACATGTACTTGCTATATTGTTAGGTTTAAAATTGTTATTAAAATGAGTAATTATAACAAGGACACCTTAAGCCAAAAAGACTTAATATAATAATGTTTTTGATATTGTCTGGGTTCTTAAAAATATAAATAGATTCAGTAAATTGATTTTAGTAGTAATTAATTACTTTTTATTTGAAAACTAATCTAATATCGCTGTTTAAACTGTGAATGCTGTAGGTAATTGAAGGGTCTTTCAGCATAGAGCTTGATGTTGATGAGGTATATACATTTACTACTGTAAGAAACAGTCAGAGAGGAAGTTATCCAGATCCTCCACCCTCTGCTCCCTTTCCTAAATCATATAAAGATGATTTTGATGTCTGTAAGTAGCTTCTTTTCTTCCCTCATTTAATACTTCTTCTAATACTTTTCACACCGCGTGTGCAAATCTAACACCTCTGGCTTCCTGTCTCCTAGCTGGAAATCCATATTTCTCAGAGGCTCCAAACTTTGCAGATCAAACGGGAGTCTTTGAATACTTCACTAACCAGACGGATCCTGGTCCTCATGCTTCCACTCTGCGACAGGTGGTCACTCAGCGTCCGGTGACCTGGGCTGCAGATGCTGATCAGACAATAAGTGTTATTGGTGATTATCAATGGTGAGCATTTCATAACTATTATGTACACTGCCTGTACACTAACAAGAAATGTTTCTTGAGCACCAAATATACACATTAGAATGATTTCTGAAGAATCACGTGAAAGTGCAATTTGAAATGTATTAAAATTGAAAAGTTGTTTAATAATATCACAAATTGCTCTGTATTTTCTGATCAAGTAAAAGCAGCCCTAGTAAGCATAAAACACTTATTTCAAAAACTAGCAACACACAACTTTTAAATGGTCATATACTTGCTGAAGAAATAGATTCTATGTAGTTAACAGCTGTATGTACTTATCAGGCAAGACCTGATGGTGTCATGTGATGTATACATGGAGTCTGTGCACACCGGTGGAGTCTTCATTGCTGTCAGAGTGAACAAAGGTGGAGGTGTTGTCCGAAGCACAAGGGGAATCTTTTTCTGGGTCTATGCAGATGGCACCTACAAAGTCACAAATGACCTCAGTAAGCTTCTGAATAATATAAGCATTGTTTTTTGTATTTTGTTTTTCCTACTGCTGTAAGTTTGACTAAGCAAGGTCATATTTGCAAAACCCTTTAACAGATGGAATGACGGTTCTTGCTGAGGGCCTGTCTGGAACTAGAGCATGTGTGTGGTACACGCTGACCCTTACAATCAAGGTATGTTGAAGTATATATGGAAATGTTTCTTAAGATATTTATTGCTGAGTTTTCATTTATTTTAGTTCTATCCATTGTGTCTGAGTCTCATTTTGCAACACTGTCAGATTTGTACTTCAGTTGATCTGTCATTTATTCTGTGTGTTAGGGAAACTATGCATCAGCAAATCTCAATGGTTATCCTCTGTGGAAGAATGCAGTGCTCTGGGAACCACGACATGGATGGGCGGCCATAGGCACTAGTTCATTTGAACTTGCACAGTTTGATAATTTTGCTATAGAGGCCTTAGCCTGATGGTTTTTGGTTTACCATAGCTGTGATACTCTAAACAAACAAACTGGAATGAAACAGTTGTGTGACTATTGTGATTATGAAGAGATTTAATGAGTTGTTAATTTAAAATATTTCATTTGCATCCATACCCTATGTGCATTAATGATAATGGCCGGGTTTCCCAGATTCGTTAAGATCATCTTAACGCTAAGATCTTCTTTGGAGCGCTCTTAAGAACGCTGT
>JAUCMS010000031.1:5141133-5175710 GCA_032357445.1 Enteromius radiatus | reverse complement strand
TGGTTTTGTTTGCATTTCTTCTGTAAACTCTTTTAGTGGAAGACTCGGTTTTACTCGCGTTTTTTACAAATACTGGTCGCGTTTTTACAAATATTATTAAATAAATGATTTGTATTATTTGAAAGACTTACGTTGAAAACGCTTCCAAAATCAGCTTTGTATTTAGTGTCATACGCATTACGCACGTTGAACGTCGTTGAACCACGTGAACGCATCTCCTAGCAACAAAACAACAACACAGAATGGCAGACAAGACTGAGGAGATACAGCTGAACGCCATGCGTGTTTTTATCAACGATGTTGATAAATACACGTCGAAAAATATTGCAAGGGTAAATAATTGTATTGTTATTTTGATAAATAAATCTGGGTCACGTGTTTTAGCTGAATAGCTGTAGACATTGTTTGAAAATAAATGTAAACTACTATTTCGTTTACGTTACCTCTTTTCTTTTCTTTTTTTTTCTCCGCTGTGTTAAGTTTTTAGACTTATGTTTGGTTGGTGCATCTCTTGTGGACAATGGAGAGGCTGATGTGGAGGAAGATGGAGACAGGCTGTATGATGAGCAACCAAATCTCAAAGGTGCAACCTTCCAGATTGTGGGAACGGTTTCTAACCAAACTGAGGAGAAGTGCAGTTTCATTGCTGAAGAGTACAGCGTAAATAGATCACAACTAATCCTTAATGTAGAAGACATTGTTGCCAACAGTATTTCACCAAATCCCTATTACTCCCCAACAGAACTTGAAGCGGGAAGACCTTCTACATCATCTAATGAAATGTGATGTGGTCATTTATGATATTACTCAGCATGCTGATCAGATAGATGAAGCACGGTGGGCTGTCTCAGGTAACACATTTTTATTAAATCCATGTGCCATTTCTTGTTATAAGTCTTTTTTCTAAAGAGATTATCATCCCATCACAGCTCTTCATGAAGAAATGGACCAGTTTTCTAGGCCGAAGATGTTTATCCTGGTGTCAACAATCATGACATGGGCTATGACTAAACCAGCTGATAAAGTACAGTATGAATGATTAAAGTTATTAAATAAGTACTCTATTGATACCAGGCAAAACAATATTAAAATATTGAATCCATTACATTTTTAACTCCACTATAGGATGATCCAGAGATTCCCTTTACAGAACAGCACTACTGGAGAAGAAAAGCACACTCCAACTTCCATGATCATATCGGTCTGGAGAAACTTGTGGTCAAATTAGGCAAAACTGTGAGCAAGAACCCCTTGCAGAAGAATATTTACAATAAATAGTTTTCTATTTTAGAAAAGCAATGCAATATTAAACAGCTATATGCACTATTTATAGTTGCTAATAACGTTTGCAACACTTTAAGTGAGCAGTGCATTAAAAGTGTTAAGTTCATATTTATTTCTAAACGATTTTCAGAAAAGCTCCCAGTTCTCTACATATGTTGTTGCATCAGGGCTACAGTATGGAATGGGAGAACACATTTTCCATTTATTTTTTAAGGTAAATTTTGGAAAAAGCATCACTCTTATATGTACTTGCTTTGTGCTAATGAAAGTGTTGAAGCTAAATAGTTGCTCTATGTAGATGTCATGGTTGGGTGAAGTCACCCAGGTACCCATCTTTGGAGATGGCTCCAATATTATCCCCACTATTCACATCAGTGATTTGGCAGGGTAAGTGATATTTTGGAGCTTTTTATGACATATAATCGGTGCAAATGCTAAAATACTGGGCATTTACACCCTTTTGCATTGTTTTCAAAGGATCATCCAAAATGTCATTGACCACAAGCCAAAGTCACAATACTTTGTTGCAGTTGATGATTCCAAAAACACAATGGAGGATATCATAAAGGTTAGATTTTACATATTCAGTATGTTTTTGTTTAGAAAATAAGTGGTTCTCTTGCAAAGAAGTGTTCTTCTTCAAGGCAGTAACACTCGTGCTTGGATCAGGAAAAACTCAGAATGTTTCAAAAGAGGAGATTTTTCTCATACGTGATCTGACGGTAAGAATCAGTGCTAGTTGTTCTGACATATACTGCAGTAAAGTATCAATATTGTACAGTTTTGGTTTTGTATTGACAAAGTTTTTTTTTTTTTTCTTTCACTTTCTTCAGCAAACAGATATTGATTCTTTGCTTGTCAACCTTCGTATTGAAGCAACATATCTGAAAGAGAACTTCAACATTCAGTGGGTGTCAGAAACTGGCATAGTTGAAAACACTGAGCAGATTACTGAAGAATACAAGCAGACTAGGGGATTGTTGGTAAGCTGAAATACTGAAAATACTTTGTTTTGTTTTGTTACTTCCTCTGTTGAAGATTAGAGTTAGGATCTTTGATTTCATCAAAATGTTTACAGTATAAACACCTGTTTATATGTGTCCCAGCCCCTTCGTATCTGCATCCTGGGACCACCTGCTGTTGGGAAGAGCACTATAGCAGAGAAGATATGCAAGCATTATAAACTTCACCATGTTAAGCTTAAGGAGACAATTACTGAAACATTAGAAAACCTGGTCAGTGTTGTACAACAGCTGGAATACTGTAACACAGATATCATTTAAAGGGATTTTTCATCCAGAAATAAATATTATGTAATAATTAATTTATTAATATTATGTTCTCTATTATAGATACGTGATATTATCATTTATTCATTATAAATTATTTATACATTGTACCAAACCTGTATGACTTTATTTTTTCTCTTGAATATATATCTGAAGAATATATTTTAGTAACCAAAATGTGGCTACCATCAACTGTTTGGTCATCACCAACATTATTCAGTATATCTTTTTTATGTTCAACAAAAGAAAGACATTCATACATATTTGGAACAACATGAGGGTGAGGTAAATGATGACCAAATGTACATTTTTGGGTGAACTATCCCTTTAAGAAAAGCAAAATAAAATAATACAGACGTAGATATACCCCTACAGTGAATTCCATTCCGTTTTTATACATTGAACAATGTATCCATAATTTGTAAATGTTAAATACTGATGCTTATTTGAATCAATCAGGAGTCATGTGTTAGTGTGGAGGATGAGGAAAATGATCAGAGTGAAGCTCAGGAGTTTCTGGAAATTCTGAAGGAAAACATGAATCAGAATGAAGGTTGTGTATTTCTCATTTTTTTTAGGTGTCATATACAGAAATTAAATATACAGTATTCAGAATTTTGTTGTTGTAGGGCGACTAGATGACCAATATGTGATTCGTATAATGAGGGATAAACTCAAGACTAAACCCTGTATGAACCAGGGCTTTGTTTTGGATGCTTTTCCCAAAACATACGCGCAGGCGAAGGAGTTATTTACTGGTGAGAAATATGCCAGTTTTTAGGTGATATATTAACTAATTAAATCATGATTCTGATTAATTATACATGAGTTTTGATTTGCTGCATGAATATTTAAATATTCAACAGGTGATGAAGAGCCTAAGGACTTGCAATCTAAACATGAGAAAAAGATCATCCCAGGTCTGTAATTAATTAATGTAAAGTATAATGCAGATTAGAAATGCCTTTTTCCTCCATCATAATTATTAGCCTTAAGATTTGAGTCTTGCTTGACTGATTTGAATCGTATAAAATTCATTTAGCTACACAGTGTTCAAAAGTTTAATAGCTGTAAAAAGGAGGATTTTATTTATTTATAATGCCATTTGGTTAATTTAATGCATAAATAAAAAATATTAAGCTCTTTCAAGAAAAAAAGGGTTTTACATAATCTGCACATTTTCAGTGAGATGTTATATTTATCATTCAGATGAACTGAGAATATGACACCCAGAGCTCATTTAACAGGTGGCTATAATCATTGCTATGACATCTGTCTCTTCTTCAGAGTTTGTGTTCTTTGTTGACGCGACTGATGTTTTTCTGAAAAACCGTGTTCTGAATCTACCTGAGACTGCTGTAGAAGGAACTTCCTACACTCCTGAACAGTTCATTCGCCGCTTGGCCAATTTCAGAAAAAGAAATGTAGAGGATGAGACTTTGCTGAACTACTTTGAGGATCTGGAGATTCATCCTGAGCACATAGGTAATGTTAAAAGAGTGAACCAAATCACATTTTAATGAAATGGAGTAAGTATCATCTGTTGATCTAACTCAGGCCGGTGTCCTGCAGAATTTAGCTCCAACCGAAGTCAAACACACCTGAAGTAGCAAATCAATGTGTTACTAGGTATTCTTAAAACTTCCAGGCAGATGCATGAGGCAAGTTGGAGCTAACTCTGCAGGACACCGGCCCTCCAAGATCGAGTTTAATGACCCCTGATCTAACTAATACAGGCTAAGCTTTGTTTCTTACAAACACACAGTTTATCACTTCACAAGACGTTAATTGATGTACTGAAGTCATGTGGATTTTTATGAGCTGTTTAGACTCTCATTCTGACGACAAGCGTTCAAATATCTGTAGATTTCCCTTTTATTTCAGAGATTACAAGCAATGATGACCGTGAATACCTGCCGGTCATAGAGAAGATTTGCAAAAAGGTGGGCAAACCGAAGAACTATGGGGCAATCTTAGAAGAGGTAGAGGAAGAAGAGCGGCGGCAAGCAGAACAGAAGCTAAAAGAAAGGGCAGCACAAAGAGCCGAGGCAGAGCAGCGGGAGGAAGAAGAGGCCCGACAGAGAGATCAGCGCTGGGGGGAATGGGTAAGAGCCTGCATTCGATCCTCTGATAACTAGACTGGGTCGTTAAATAAAGACACTAATCTCTTCTTGTCTATGAGATTTTAGTGTGTTTGTGTGTTTTAAGACTCAGCAGCTTGAGGAGGTGAGGAGACAAGAACATGACCTGTTGGAATCTCAGTCAGAACTTTTAAGGAACTATCTGATGAAGGATGTGATGCCCACTCTCACCCAAGGGCTCATGGAATGCTGTAGAATACGTCCGGATGACCCCATAGACTTCTTGGTAGGTTGCTCATCTTAAATGAATATACTTATTAGATTTGATTGTTTTACTGTGGAAGAATTGTAAAATTGTCACTCTTTGTGTATTTCAGGCTGAGTACCTTCTCAAAAATAATCCTGAAGGGTAAAAAAAACAAAAAAACATGGACATTATTTGCCCTGGGCTTTCAGCAGGAAGTATAACTTATATAAGAGGTTTATTTGTGTCTTAATGTTCATTTAAAATCTAAATCTTTAATAGTCTGTGATTATGAATAATAATTATACTGTAATGCTACAGTGAACAAATACAATGCAAATCAAATAGAAAACAAATGTCTTTCACTGTGTTTTTGTTTATCCATGGATTATTTAAAACATTAAAAGGTTGATAGAATGACGCTGTTAATTGGAAGTTCATTTGCGGAAAGTATGTCCAACATGTCATGATTAGTCTGATTTGTCCTCTGCTTTCAATGGATAAATGTTACAAATGGCAGATAATTAACAGACCCTTTTAGCTAGCACATAATTAATTTCATTAGTAAAATAAACAAAATACTGCACTTTAGGAAGTGCCGTAGCTCCTTCAGTTCACCTTTAATATGATAATACATTAACATAGTACTTAATGCTAGTTTCTCTGTTCTCAGATAGAAGAATATAACACTAAATAAACAATAATACAAAGTGCGCAAGAGTCCAGTTTGCAGCAGGCTATAACAGAACTCCCAAGATATGAGGAATCATAGGGTAAATGGCAGCAGAAGGTGGCAATAAACTGGGTAAGAATTTACAAGTCAAGTGCCACCATAATAGATGTACAGCTGCTAAGGACAAGATTGTGTATGACAAAGCACAGGTGCATGAGGTTAGGAAATATTGGCTGTCTGTAATATAGATGGGCCCTGAGTGGAAACTGTTTATGAATCTGTTGATCAGCACTTTTGATGCAGAACAAACTTTTTTTTACACTTTGGGTGTGTAAAAGTGACCATCTAAGATTCAGCTACTCAAACAGACAAACATCAGTGATCACAAGCTTCAATGTATTCAAAATATAGCATTAGGAAAAAAAATCATATGTTTATATGCTGTATATAACATGATAATTGTATGGACTGTTTTAAGGCCAAAATAAATTGTACTGTGTTTTAGAATATTTTATTGTCTGCTACTAAAATACTAAAATGTCTGCTTAAGAATAAATAAAAATGTATACTTAAATATATACTGTTATGTAAGTTCAAAGATCTATATATATACACATATATATATATTTTTATATATTTAAAATTATTGAATGCATCTATGCTAAAAAGATCCCTGCCAGAAGTATTAATTATTAAGAATAAAAGTATTATTTTATTAATGAAAATATATTTTTTAATCAGACTAAACACAAAGGTTTGCTAAGTTATTCTGTTATACTCTTTCAAGATTGTAGCAGGTTGCTATACAGGTATGTACCACAAGATGGCACTCCTACCCATGCAATACAACCATTTTTTTCCTTTTGATCTCCCACCAAGACCACTGAGATAGAGACAACCCGTTGGACCACATACTGCGTAAATATTTATGCATGTTAAACAGTTAGGCTTGAGATTATACTACAATCAAAAACTTTTATAAATATCAATAAGAACATTTCCCCCCCAATGCATTGAACTATACTTGCACCTTTTGGATCAATAAAGCACACCCATTGATAAAATTACCAATAAATACAATATTTTAAATAATACATAAATAAAAAAAATAAAACTTATGTTGTTGTTTTCGAGATATGTTTATTTCAGTCTTTGATCATTTTTAATGATAATTATATGGCAATGGAATAAATGCAGCGCAAATCAAATAGAACAATGCATTTAACTATGCACATATATAATTTATTCAATTATTTTTTTTTCACATTTTTGTTTTCAACTGCTCAATAAAGCATACCTATTATTACAATCAAGAGCTAAATGTGTCAAATGTAAGTACAGAAGTGTGTACAGTTGTGTTCACTTATGTCACTACATTGGAGGCCTGAGTATCTCTGGCTGTAAAATAGTCAATCCAAAACCCTTCTGCATGTGGAAGGGGGGGGGGAAGTGTTTTGTTGCTTAGGAACAGTTGTGTCTGTGTCTCAGTGGGGGTCTCCTTTTGAATATCATTATGTTGCCTTCAATCGACAAAAATGACACATTTTTCTTGTCTGCCAATATTTATCATTGGCTGCACTCACTTGCAGTGCCTGAAAATGTCTTTTTATTGATTACAGGGCAGAATCTGGGATTATAACTAACTTTGTATCAACATAATATTCTAGATATCTACAAAGAAACATCTTTTCATGTTGACAAACTACGAGAACATAAGCAAAAGTAAAATGCATGTGGTTGTTTCGTTCAATATACCTTGTTTTTCCCCATAAAAATCCTGGCAGGTCAACAAAGTATTTATTTTTACTACTTTAACTAACGCTCACCGACTGAAAGAGTGAAAGAAAGCGAGATTGATCCATTTTCTCCTGCAACAATAGAGCAGAGAAAAGAATTAAAGGTCATTTTGAAGTTGTGAGATGTAATTGTATATGTTCTGTTGCTCACGAATAAAACAGACGGAGCGGGTGAGGCCAGAGGACGTGGCGAGGAGCGGAAAGGTACCCAGCGAGTCTGCACCCTGCAACTTATTGTGCGCAGGATCATGTTGACAGGAGGAAGGAGGAGATGCAGCCACACATACAGCAGGGATGCTGGGTGCCTAGGCCGGAAATTCATCAAAATGGGGGAACACCTCCAAGAAATGTGCGTCAGATGGTGTGTGCTCCTCTCGCATCGTCCCTTTGGAAAGTCAGTGAAATTTTCCAGTGATTGATGACGGTTAGGAAGGGGGTCAGTAAGAACAGTGTGCATTAATAATAAAGTGGACTGTCCTCTAGAATTGCTTATTTTGAAGTCAAAATATGAAAATTATACATTTGCACAAGTCTTTTCAGCTTCTGATTGTGTTATCACAAGATGTGACTTGTTACCTTTAAGTAAGTATGTTTGTATTACCTTTTTATGAATTTCTTTGTGTTTTATAAAGATACATTTTATATTTATTCATTAAAATTTATTTATTTCTGTGTTTGGGACAATTGTATTTTTATTGATGCATGTATTTTTATTTGTTTCACTTTTCACATGTTTACTTTTTTATGAATTGTATTTAATAAAGCTATAATATATATTTATTGATGAATTTGTCATTTGTATTTACACAAACACACACTCACTGAAAAGACTTGTTCAAATGTGTAAATGTATAATTTGCATATTTTGACTTTAAGATAAGCAATTATTTACTATTTATTATTTACAACTTACCCCACACAGTATGACAACATGCCACTCTTTTGGTAAAATTTATTATTTTTTTTTTCTTTAGGCCATTACAATGGCACATTTTTATTATTTTTTGTTGTTGTTTTATATTGTTAGTTATATTACTATATATATTTTTTGTATTGTAGTGTTTGTGTCTCCACAGAAATTGACTTTTGGGGAAAAGGGGAAACAATTTTTTTTTTAAAAATCACTGAGAAATATTCACTTTAGGGTAAAAAAAAAAAGTGTGACAACTAGCCCCAGTCTCCTCCTAAATAAAACTCTATTTATATAACATTGAAAACAAGCCCCCCAATAGCCTTCTGTCAATTGCAAGCAGGTGCTTACTAACAACTGTCCAATTTCTTGGGCTCCGACTGAAAAATGTTTGACATTTTATCTTTGAGTACAGCGGTACACGCCGCATCATTCCCAGCGTCTGTGCATCTGTTCCCAACATCCTTACGATCAGGTTTCAAAGTCTGTTTGTTCCAGAGCCAGGGTGGGTTGAAGCTGGCTGGGCGATGTTCGGCAGCGGAGTTGGTGAGATGGAAGCCTTTGTTAAAAACATCAGGTAGAGCGTGGGGGGGCTGTTGGCACAGCGGCGCTTGCCCCCATGCTGTTCTGTCAATCTGCCCCTGCCCCGTGCCGAGAGGAGGAGGGGGGCAGACACCAGGGGGGCCAATCCTCCATGAGACCCAAATCACGCCAGACGAGGAAAGATGGTCCCTGGCTAAATACAGTTATCCCCCCTCATCTGTCAATCAAGAAATCTTTGAGTAATTTGGGATTTGCCAAGAAAAGCATTCAAATCTCAGAGTGTGAATACTAGTAAATTTTTGATATGCAATGTGTATGGAACATTTCTTCTTTCTGACGTTTCCTATTTTGGAAAGGCCTTTAATTACTTATTTTTAAATAAAAAATATATTCAGCATAGATGCATTTTTTTTTTTTTTTAACAATTTATAGGTAAACACCATTAATTGGTAATGAATTAATGGCATACGTTGGAGAAATTAAATCTAATTGATTAAAAAAATGCCTATTTTTAGAGACCATAATTACATACAGACTGTGGAAATGTTAGCGGAAATTCGAATCAAATTTGCAAACTCAATTCCGCCATTCAAACTCTCATTTATTGCAATTCAGAAAGGTTGTTTTTCATTTACCAAACATACTCTTAATTACCTTGAATTTAAAGACACGCGGCAGATGGTATTTAGTGCGAGTTTCACAAAAGACGCCTATATTTTCAGATATAACACCTTTTCATGTGCATCGGCGACGTAAACCCGAAAGAAAAAGCCATTCGTCCTTTGTTGCTGGCTAGCGTTGAGTAGCGCATGTAAACTAAGACCCGCGCAGAGGTAAATCCCAGCTTCTTAAATTTAACATATGTTCTCCTTCCCACACTTTGTGATTCTCTGCACCAGCAGTAAACGATACATGTGAGGGAGTTTGAGGCGCTCGCCGATGTCGTCTTGTCATCCAGACGACGATACGCTACATTAGCAGACGCAGGCAGGGAAGGGGCCTCATACATGAGTGTGAATATTAGGGGAGATGGAACCCGAGCAAACAGGATTTAGAGCACACCTCTGTATCAACACAGATTTAGTCAGCGTCACCCTCCGGGGACACAAGGAGAGATGGAGGGAGAGGCTTCTCTTCGTTTCGAGATGATTCACGTTGGGAGTGGGCTTGCAAAATTGCTTTATGGAAAGTGGAGGAAGCCTCGGCGGGAACATTAGGCAGGAAACAGCAGGAGGGCCACTGTTTCATTAGGGAGAGAGGCTTCGGCTTTATTACCAGGATTTGGAGTTTTATGGTTATCGTTATTTGCCATAGAATTATTATGCTTATATGTCTTCTAGTCAGCTGTTTGGGTGGGGAGCGAATAGGTGGTCTCGGCATAGTCAGCCAGGTCTGGAGAAGCAGGCCGCAGAGCTTTACCCTTGGCTGTCGTCGCGTTCGTTGCACACAGATCGGAGATCCTACTCAGCAGCGTCTTCTGTGTTTGGACCAGGAAGTCCTCCTGTGGATAGAGAATGATAGAGTTGTAGCTTATTCATATTTAATGACATATGGAATGTGTTTCATCATCAATGCTCCCTCTGACATGACTTTGGCATTAGCTTGTACAGAACACAGAGTGATAAAAGAAAAACAATTGTTGCTTTGGTTTGGCATGTTCAATTTGGTAGTAAAGAAATCGGAAGAAAATCACGGTTGTCTTGTGAGGTGCTGCTTCAGTTGCTGTCTAGCCAAATTTGGCTTTAAAATCTAGTCAATACAACAGGAATTGGAATCCAGATTTAAAGTGCGGGCAAGAAAGTTTGGCATGAATTGTTGCTCAGCAAAATTTCAAGACAAAAATCCAGTCTTATCAATAGGAATTTGCAAGATCAAAAACATATGCCACACTGATTTTGCTTATGTTAAAGAATTTCTATGAACATTTTCTACAGGAATTTGTACAATCAAGAGTTTCGTGTGAAAGCGAAACATTTGGGCATGAAGTTGTTCATGTCTACTGTTGCTTGATGAAATTCCATCGGTCCAATACAATCTGAATTTTCGGGTGAGGACAAAAATGTTTGTTAAGCAAATTTAATGCAATTTGAATTTCCGCTAACATTTTCAATAGGACCTTGAAAATTTAGGAATTTTACGTGAAGGTGAAAAAGTTCACCATGCAGAATCCTCTCACATTAAAGTTGGTCATGAAGTTGGCAAATCATTGTCTGATGAAATTCCAAATCAATCTAAGGCAAAAAAGTTTGCTATGCAAATTTAATGCAATTTAAATTTCTATGAACATATTCCATTAAATCTTGAAGAGTTGGGAGTTACATGTGACGGTGAAAAAGTTCATCATGTAGATTTCACTTGTTTTCAAGTTAATCATGCGTATTATTAATTGACGAAATCCTTCAAACTAAATAGAAATTGCGCAATCTGGATTTTTGGCAAAACAGTTTTCTATGCAAATTTCAAGCGATTTGAATTTCTATTATCATTTTCAATCGGACCTTGAAGCTGGGAGTTTCATGCGAGGACGAAAGGTTTTCAAAACACTAATTTGGAAGTTGGTCATGCACATTCTTCACGTTGACCAAAAAGAAAGCTGCTTTGCTTTGATTGAAAAGAGCTTCCGTGTGAACTATCTCTACACTATCAACAGTGGACCTTTCTTGCTCACAAAATTTCGCTAAGGTGACCGCACCTTTCCTCTTGATAAATTATCACCAGGACGATCAGGTCTCTCCGGTGTGATTCCTAACGGCGGCAAGGATGGGTCCTGCCTGGAAGCGGCGCCGTCTTGCGGTGCCAACCTTTCCGACCCCAGCGGAGCGCGGTGCTGCGGTGTACCGTGCAGGCTGCCCACCCTCCCTACCGGGCGGGCCGTCTGCAGCAGAGCAGTTAATAAAGAGATTGATTATCAGCCTGTCAGGAAGTGACAGTTGGACAGAGCCACTCCCCATGAATGACAGAGGGCACGCACCGCTCGCAGCAGCCAAGAGCGCCAGAACCAGCACCGCGCCACCAGCACCTCCGCACCGTGCCAACCTTGCTGCGGGGAGGAAGAGCCCCGCCGCGAGCACAGCCATCGCCTTCTGGAGCAGCAGCTACACGGCTGCTGACTTCACTTCCTGTGCCAGAGTCAGAGTTCAACGCCGCTGCCTGCAGCAGACTGACTGCCGGGTTCCCAACCACAGACATGAACATTTTTTTCATGAGGTGCAATTCAAGCAAGTATCTTATTTCTGTAACTTTGGATACTTTTACGTCAAGGATGAATTTTGTATAAAAGTATAAATTTTGCATTAATGTCACATTATTATTATTATTATTTATAATTACGAAGGTCACATTCAAACTATCTACAAGTTGTTGTTTTTTTACTTTTCAATTGACTTTGTTTTTCCTTGCCCCTGTTTCAGATTCAAATGCATCAAAAAATATAAATTATAACATTATCTAAAGACATAAGCATGAACCATTTCGATATTTAAACAATTCAAAATTTGATCTGATTATCTGTGGGATGAAATAGGTTCAGGCAGGTGTCATAGTTGATTGTAGGTTTACATTTCACTGTAATATTGCATGTTTTGCATTGTTGAGATTTATAGCGTAAAAGTGGAGTGCTTTCTTGCTGGTTATGTGTTGTTATTAACTGTATACCAGATTTTGTTTATGTAGTGTAGCAAAAAGTATGGTTTCCACAGAAAAAATGTTTTGAATATTTATTAAAAGAAGAAGAATTTTCTTAAGCACCAAATCAACATAATAGAATGATTTTTAAAGGATTGTATAAAACTGGCTGATAAATAAGAACAGTTTGTTTTTTTTGTTTTTTTTTGCATAATAATTTCTGGATGAATACATGAATCCATGCCAAAAGGTGTCATAAAGTCCAAAAACATTGTCACATAGCAGAATTTGCAATTTTAATTGAACTTTGTGATTTTGACACTTTGAAGAATTAATCAATGTTCTTGCATGGGTGATTTTAAACATTCTCATTTAATTATCTTTATATTTTCTGTTGTTCTTTGTTTAGTTGATTATCTGTACGCAATGTATGGTGACCTCCACGAGTAGACATAACTGTTGACCCACTCTGCCTGTTGGACTAGCTTGATTGTGAGACCATATGTTTCAATGCTCATGGATTAGCAACAGTGCATTAGAGAGGCAGAAGTGGCTTGCTTCTAATTAATGATTTAGCACCTCACAGGTACACACACACACAGACACACACAGTTCTACGCCTCATCCAGCCCTGCTTTGTCAGTCCCCCCGAATGAAGGGCTGTCTGCACGCTGTGGCAATCTCGTGACTGACTTTGTTTGAAGTCACTCTTGTCTGTCTCTTCACCGGTGCGCCTGTCTGTTGGCCGCGTCCCCCTTTTTTAATGAAACAGAAGCGTTAATAGAATCACTGGGAAAAGCAGGTGATAAAAGTCGATCCGTCGAGCGCGCCTGTATCCTGAGTTGCGAGCGCACTGTTCAAACAGAGCATTGTTCAAAGACAATGCATGCAAAAGACACACGGGCTGCCGAAGGAATAAAACAAAAAAAGAGAGGGAGAGAAAGGGAAATGGAAAAAAAGCTGCTCCCTGTCTTCAGCGAGATCAAAACAACTCCAAGGTAAAATATACAATGAAGGGCCCCCTGATCTGACCAGCATCTCAGATGAGAGGAGGATGCAGTCTTTCTGACATGTTACAGAGGGAGAGAGAGAGACGGAAAGCAAAATAAAGAGGCCTCACAAAAGTTTGAGATATTCAAACCTTATGAATGCATTCATGGAACATTGTACATGCATTACAAATGTCAAATTAACGCCTGCTTGAGCCGAAATGATATTCCGAGCATATGAAATGACCCTCAAAGAGATGAAAAACATCCGAAATGGGAGGTAAACGTGCCTGCCTCGGTTCATTTCAGCCCTAATAAAGATATCGCATCCCGGCCTGACAATACGAATGAATTTCGGTCACATTCTGAGGCACGTTTTTTTTGAAACGTCACCCCGGGATATTTGCGATCGAGTGCTTTTTTTCATACGTCGACAGAGCGAGCTGTCATTTTATCATTGCGGGAAAAACAGAAGTCTCTTTCACACTTCATTGGCCATCGCGGAGATCAATACAGGCGCCGGTAAGAGGAATATCAGCTGGGGATGATGCAGAAGTATCTGTAGAAACGGCACCGGGGAGAACGAAACGAAAAAGAGGAGGAGTGAAGCTGCGTTAGAAGGCGACACAGATGGACAAGAGCCTTTATGGTGGCGGCTCCTGCTGGCATGGTGCCACCAGCCCCAGACTCCCTTTGTTTGCCAGGCTACTAAACTAATAGAGATAAAAGCAGGTTCCCGCTGGCCAGGAATTATAAAGTCATTAACAAATACAAATAAGGCTGAGAATGAAGGGGCAAGGAGAGGAGGTTTTCTCAGACCAGCTGAGTCTGAGAGGAGGGACGTGGTTTGGGGAATCTGTCCGAGGTTGGACGTCTTAGAGTGTGTAAACAACCCTGCTTTCCTCTTCTACTTGATGGTCTTCAAAAACATGGGTCGTCCTGCAGTGTGACATGATACAACAGCATTTTTCTTAATGTACATGCATATATGTTTTTATAATGAATTATACGGATTGATACATTATAGGAAACATTTATATATTTCTAACTTTATATAGCCTAGCTATTTTAACAATCTTAAAAAATAAAAATGTGGGTTAAAATTTTTTTTATAATTAAAATTATAAAAAAAAATCAAATGATATTCATATGATTACTTATGAAATACCAACTTATGAAATTAACTAGCAATTACCTGTCAACTAGCAATTCACTACATTTTGTACATGCACATTTTACTCTAGAACACAAAAACAGTCATAAGGGTCAATTTCTTTCTAATTTTTTATAAAATTATAAAACAAAATAAGAATGAGATTTATACATAATAAACAAGCATTCATGTTAGGATAGGACAATATTTGCCTGAGATACAACTATTTGAAAATCTAAAATCTGAGGGGGCAAAAATATCGTGATAGTGAGAAATTTTCCATTTAAGTTGTCCAAATTAAGTTCTTAGCAATGCATATTGCTAATCAATAAAAGTTCTAATATATATATGATAGAAAATCTATCTCTCTGTCTATACTTAGATAATTTTATGCATCTATTAAAAAGTAAAATGATTAAAAATGTGTTTTAGAAAATTGATTTAAAAATTCTCATATACCATTAAAGCAAAACGTAAACAAAATAATTATCTGGCGATCATAGCAATTCTTCTATCATTTCAGATAGATTATTATATATCAGTCCATACACAGCATTTTGTTTCATTGTCTGGTCAAACAAGCATTCATTTCTATTTTTTTTTCTCCTCAAATCTTTTAATTTCCTCTCTCCTTTTATCTGCACAATAGATCCTCAGCATGTCTTTTCTTCCCTCGTGTAATCTCAATATTATTTAAGGTAGCCATTGCACAATGGCTGTGAAAATGGGAGTCATTTAAGCCCTTCTCCCCAAGCAGTGGTCTTGGCAACTAAACTAGCTCATTTGTTCACTCTGCATTCCCTTGGACAGCCTTATAAATGGAGGCACTATCCAATTATTACAGGGGATAAAACTAGAGCTCCAGCAAACCATAGCAGAATCTATTACCAGCGAGAGTTTGTGTGTGTGTGTGTGTGTGTGTGTGAAAGAGAAAGGCTGTGCCCATATGCCTCACAAACTACTCCACACAGGGCAGGTGACACATCACCGAGACCTAAACACATGAATATTCTTCAACCTTGACGGCAACATGTTCGCTTATGATGTATTGCAATAAATCATTATGATGCTTAATCTTTAGTTTACCTTAAATGTTGTGCTTTATTTTTTAAATCCCAAAATTATTCTAAAAGTTGATGCACAGCTGGCTTAATATGATATTTGACATCTTTCAAGATACATACAGTAAAACTTACCTTAGTGCGTTTGCACAAATACGAAGGGACTTTTGGGATTGGTTTAAGGAATCATTGCATTTTTGTATAAAGCTGGCTTTAAGTTGATATTCAATGATGAAAAAGGGTTACTTTAGAAACTCTCTGATAATTGGCTTCTTAAAAGCATCTCATTTTTAACAATGTCACTGTGGCTGGTGGATGACAATTAATCTGTTTTCCAGTGTTTTCTTGGCATCTGTGCCAATTACTTTATATGCTAATATATGTAAATTACTCAGCATTTGAGGTGCCAGTAAAAACTATGCTTGTATTGTATATTATTTTTAATTCACGCAATACAATTGAAGTCTATTTTCAAAAACACTATTTTAAATCTTAAATAAATGAATAGCTGTTTAAATATATTTAAGGATGGGAAAGTAACAATTAAATGCATTAGTAAAACTAATACAGCAAGTAAGCTCTTAAATATAGTTTAATACTTTTGAAATAATAATTTCAGACAACGCAATCAGCTAATGCTCTGCAACAGAAAGAACCTTTGAAACAATCGGACTTGCTTGCATCATTTCTTTGTTTACCACTATGACAATGAGAATTAGTCACTCCACGTATGAACGCAGTGCCAAACACATTTATTTCTCACTTGAACAGTCAAACTGCATTTTTACACCACCCATACATCCTATTTAAGTGCGTTCTGGATTTTGTATTTGTCATTGTGTCGGCACATTAATATTTTTTCTATTTCTTTTTTTTTTTTTTCCTCTTTGTTAGTGGGAAAGAGGATAATGACTTCACCGCTAAGTAAATGTTAATGAATGCACTTCGCCATCTGACTCGGTCTTTTCTCTTAACATAAATAGCTATAATTACCAACATATTCTCTCACTCGCTCTTTCTCTCTTTCTTCCTCTCACACACACACACACACACACACTATGACCTGCATCAAAAGTGTGCTCTCTCTAGTGTCCTGTGTTAAGTTCATCTGCTTCTCATCTCTGAAGGTAGATGTCACTGTTGCACACTAAATGGATCTGTAAACTTCAGACTGAGAGATGATGGATATTTAATGTTGGGTACATTAGTAACAAAAACAAAAACAAAAAATGTGATCTTAAAATATATATTAGCAAGTTGAACTTGACCAATGTTTACTAATGTCAGCAATATTTTACACTACGTGAAATACAACACCCCCACCCCCACTCCCCCAAGTCAATTTAAACATTTTAAATTCATAAAAATAGACTCCAGAAATATTTTAGCTGCATTAATGAGCTGTTTAATCTAATCTTGTTCAAAATTCATTATTACTTTATTTAAATCTGTGGTCTATTTGCTAGTTAGTTATCAGCAAATCATCATTAATTAAATCAATGTTTTTGTTTTTTTTTTCATAAAAAAAGAAATAAAGCTGCAATAAAAGCCCATGCTATTATTTTGCTTATTCATTTCTTTTACTAGTTTATCAATAATCAATAATTAAGTAAATGTAACATTTATTTAAACCTGTTGTCTATTTGCTAGTTAATTATCAGCAAATCACCATTAATTAAATCATTGTGTGTGTGTGTGTTTTATTTTTAAAGCTGCAATAAAAGCCAAAGCTGTTATTTAGCTTATTCCATCTACCAGTTTATCAATACTGAAAAGTTTTCTACCAAACCAACACGTGTTCATAAATCCTGCTGTGCATCCCCAAACTTAGTTATGCAACAGTAAAAAACTAAAATCACAAATGTTTTGAGCCTTAAGTTCATTCTGTGCACTAATAGACTGAAATGATCAAGTTCTTGTTTCACATTTGTGTGAAACTGCAAAAATAATTATTCGATTTAGCTTAACAACACATTTTCATAATTACCACGTATTTCTCACGAGGAGTACAATGAATGCACAATCTGATAATTATAATAAGCACACTCATATTGGAAGTGAATCAGGCAAATGTGACATTGTGTCAAAATAAAGTTACCGCACTAAAGATGAGTGGCTCAGTTCTGAACATCATCATAAACATATTCAAACGCACGCACACACATGCACAGTGAATCATATGAATATATATATCTCCTGTGTCAGTGCCGTGGAGGACGGCAGCCAGCTCTGCGATCCGCAGCTCTCCCGGCTGATTCAAAAATGTATCTTTCAGGCGTTTATTATCAATTTGACTTTATCTTCTCTTTACCAGAGGTGTGAAATCTCAACCTCATACGTGTAATTAAGGTGGGCTGCGGTGCTTAAGAGAGGCTTGATTTGAAGCGATTACCAGAGGCGAGAGCTGAAAAGTACACCGCTGTGACCTCAGGGGCAGTCTGGAGAGTTGCTGGCTGAAGCCACGGCTAATTTAATTGATCTCCTCAGCTTTACATTTAAATATCATCACAGTGGCGATGAGCCCCAGATAGTCTTTGTTCTCGCGTGTGGCTGAGGAGAGATTATTCGCCGTGCAGATCTGACCTGATGGCTTCCCTCCCCACTAAACTCTTCTGTTTGTTCAGCCTAAGAGCGTACGAGACATCGATCTGCCTGTTTGAAAAGATGCAGTAGGGTGATAGTGGTTTTGAACTGCTGTTGCAACACATGCCAATATGAATGTCACAGAGATGGTCTCTAAAACATGGGTTTGTCCTGCATCTTGACACAATACAACTAGTTCAAACTGGATTTTCTCTAACCTTTGTATATGCATTTATGTACACACACACACACACACATTTATTATATACAAAATTTAACAATAGAGAAAAATATAATTGTTAAAATGTATAATAAACAATATGAAGTAAATGATTATATGGACTATTTCTCTTTAAAAATAGATTCATATATAAATATATATATATATATATATATATATATATATATATATAGTTTTGAACTGTTGTTGCTACAAGTGCAAATAAGATTGTCACTCTAAAAGAAGGATTGCGTATTGCAAACTTTTCCAGAAATAAAACTCCAAAAAGAAAGGCTCAAGTATGACAATAACATCCAATCACTCAACGGGAGAAGCATTGAAATTCCACATTAGAAGAAAGAGACAGAAATTTAATAAAAGGACCAAGTCATAGAAAAGAGGAAAGGAGAGAGAAAAACAGACACTGCTGCCCGTGTAGCGCTGGGCGTCCTCTCTGCCGGTCTTGCCTGTGCTGATTTTAATGAGTCATTTCGATGCACGCTATGAAGATTAGGTGCCGGTGACGGCACTGCGCCATCTGTAAGGTAGCCGAGCGGTCACAGTAATCCATCTCATGCTCTCTGTCGAGGATGGAGAGATGGTGGGACAAGGTCACCACAGGTGGAACCGCTAACACGGTGTCAGAACACAGACCGGAAACCTTTTCCGAAATGCCCTTCTCAAAACCTCCAGGAGATTTGTTTTTATTTACCGCTTGCTGACTGCACCTGAGATCAAAGACGAAAAACGAAGTGTTTTCTTTCTTTCACAATCACCGTGCATCAGATTAGGGTCCGGGTGACCGGTTAAGATGAAATGTTATGAAAAGTTACAGCTTGAGTTCCTTTCAAAGCGCTAAACTATGCCTCAATGTATATATGGAGTGTTTTTCAGTCGCTAAGTGGTGTCAAGGATCTTTGAGCAAGCTGTAAATCAAGGGTGCACCTTGGCTATTTACAGCAAATTATACAGCATGAATGATTCAGTGATTAGAAACATTCTGGCATTCATTACTTTCGCAAGGTCTGAAGGACTTAAACACTGCTAGCTCTTCACACTGTACAAATGCCCAAAACCTTGAGAAAGATGGAGTGAATCACAGGAACAAATTTATTTCAAATATGTGCTTGGAGGGATATTAATAACACTTCATCCTTATTAGAAAGCGCTCAAGTTTTTGTTAGCAAGCTTGCATTTAGACTGGATGTTTCTTAATGTGGATGTGTCAAAGAAAAAGTCACTTTTACCCGCCTGTGTACGTGCACTCCAAGTGGAAGGTTATTATTTTATTTATTTTTTCTTTTTTGTACAGATGTGATTAAAAACATGAGGAAGAAGGTAAGACAACGGTGGAAGGAGACGGAACCCTGACTGTCTGCGTAAATGCATACAAATTGCTGCTGATGAGGTCTTTACTGGGACGTTGTTTATCTCGTAATACCTCTAGTTTTAAAACAGCACACTGTCCACGCTCTTCAGGTGTTCATTTGAATAGACCGAGCTGAATGAGTCTTTCTGTAATTGATCCCTGGGGGACGGAGATGTCTAGGCCCACCGAATCCACATTTCCCCCAATTACGGATGCCATCACACTCCACAAACAGAATCAGAGCGCACATCACAGTCTGAACTCTTCTGCTGCTGACACAATCTTACAAACATGAGCTGCTTTCACATGTATATGTTTCTTTTATAAAATTTATATTTGTACATACTCATACGATGCATTCATATAGAACTTTGGTTAAATAATCCATAGAATTATTATAGTTTATATATAAAATTTTAAAGGTTGTTGTTGATAAGATTTCTTTAAAGATTTTGTTTTTTTGTTCTTAGAAAAATCTCCTCAAGGCTGCATTTATATAACTATATATATATCTTTTTTTTACATTTTATTTTATATTTAAAATATATTGTTAAACTTAAATTTTTCCTGTGATGGCAAAGCTGATTTTTTAGCAGGCATTACAAGCTCCTTCAGAAATGACTTTAATATACTTATATGTGGCTCAAGAAATGTACTTTTTATTAGTGTGGTTAAAAACTGCTATGCATTTCTGCCCCTTTTGACTAATTGAATGAATTTTTTCTGATAAACTTTTTAATTCTAAATGTGTACATTATTCCATATTGTTATTAATCTATATATTATATATATATATATAAATTTCCTTTTTCTTTGGAGTGTTACGTGCTGTTGCTGCATTGATAAGATCCCTAAAGTTGCAAAGATTAACATTTCAACACAAAAGAGATATTCTTTATAAAATGTATGACTTGTCCACACCCCCCAAAAACGGCTTGCTTAAACACGGCCCCAATTTTCTACATCACAGAGTGGGTTTATTTTCAAACACCACCCAAATGTTTACACAAAGAAAGAAGGCAGAACTATTATTCTTGCTGTAGTGTTGCTGTTGGTTGCTTAACGCGCTGTGTGCCATCGTGAAAGTGAAACTACATTCTTTGTGCTTCCTAAAGAGGACATAACAGAACACAAATATTAGTGTGTTCAGCGCATTTATGAAGACGGACTCCTAAAACCTGGCTGTGCATATAGACTATAAAGTGGAGTAATTCTAGCACTATAAGGACAGTCTGGCACTTCTGACTCACAATCTTTAAGTAAGTTACGTTTTCTTATTAAAAGAACCTGCTATTTACTATTCAAATGCGAGTTTTGAGCAGTGAATTGATTGTTGTTCGTTGTTACTTTGATCATAAAAGCATAAGTCATAACACTCAGTATGTCCTCACTGGATGCATCAAATGTCTCGTTTGTAAGGTGGTTTATTGTTTTTGAGCCATAGTGTGGGACGCGGCATCGCATTATGGTAAGGGGCGTTACATTCCCCCACATCCTTGCGGTATTTGGCCATTCACAGTGCACTAGATAGCTGGCCAATCAAAGCACACCTCGCTTTTTTAGAACGATGAACTTTGTACAAATTGGCAGGAGGTGGGCTTAGAGGAGAAACAAAAATGTACAGTATGTGGAAAATAATATGTTTTTTCACCTTAAACCACAACATACTGGATTACACCAAAATGCACAAATAATGCTCTTTTTAGCAACATCATATGACCCCTATAAGAAGACAAACTTTGTGCAGTAATACAGTATATTAATGGACTGCATATGGACTACGTAAGACATATACACTCCCATTATTTGAACTGACTTAACATGGCCAAAGACAGTGAAGACTTCTAAGGGAACTACAGTGTGATTGACATGTAGTCAGGGAGTGCAAACAGCTACACTAAAGTACCACTGAACACACCACAAGTATGTCTCTCTGTATCTTTTCCCTCCATCTGCCAATGTTTAAATGACAGCTAACTCTACGCTTAGTGAATGGGAATGTAGGCTAGCACTGGACGACAGGAAAATGGAAAACAGCATGTGTGGATTTCTGACTGGAGGTCAGTCAGACAGAAGCAGGACTTCCAGGTATAAATATAATTCACCTTCTCGTTCCACTGCAGCCACTGAACTGCTCTTCACTGAAGTCAGAACAGAGACGATCTTTCAAAAGTCCCTTCAAAAGTTCTTACACAGGAGGGAAAGAGATTCCCCCCCACCCCTCCAACACCCGAAGCTTTAAAAATAAAACCAGAAGCCCTTGCTGACACTCCTTGCTTTTTGGACAGAGACTTGCAAATAGACTCCCAATAAAATAAAAAAGTAAACCACATTCAAACAACTGATACCGTATAAAGGAAAAATAAATAAGCTGATGTTGTCGGGGCATGTGCAAGGAGTGTTTGGAGGGCATTATTGTCTGTAGGACATGGCAGCGGTACTCGGTTCAGGCCCAAAGCTGTGGTGATGGAGTGGCTGTGAGTTAATTACTGATTACCTCTGGGGCCGTTCACCTGTGAGCCCATCATTACCTCACACTCACGCCAAGCAGGTGCCATCGCTGGTTGTCCGCCACGCTTGTCTATTGTGGCATGATTCCCTGGCCTGGGCCTAAACCCCTTTCACAGGAACCACGGGGGCACATGGCACAGCTCAAACCTCATCATCTAGCGCAATCCGGCCAGAGGTCAACTTCTCCCCCCCCCCCGCCCGCATTCTCCGTTGGATCTGGAGCTCTTGCTTCGGCCTGGCTGGAGGACACAGGCAAGGAAACAGCTGGCCTACGCCTGGCCACTTGGACATGGCAGTACTAGAGCACTGATAGTGGTGCCCACCACACCAGCTGATCCTCTCCCAGGGTCCCTGTCACGATGATGTCTTCATCGCTAACCGGAGCAGACGCCCGCTCCTGGCAGCAACTGGAGGTGACAACAAATCCAATTATCTCCCCTCCATGGAGCCCAGGCAGCCCATGCCGGTGTGACAGAGACGAGGACGGGGACAGGCAATGCCCTGCCCACTCCATCCCACCCCTCCCCCTGATTTTAGTGGGCAAACATACTGACTACTGCCCCATCACTTCAATCACAGGGACAAGAGGACAAACAGAGGGCTCCTGTGGTGTGCACAAGAAGAACACAAAGAAACAGAGACACAGAGATCAAGACAGACAGACAGACAACCAGAAATGGCATTCACATACACACACTCATGCATTAAGACATGTAGACAGACAGAACGATAGATAGAACGATAAATAAATCTGTTGTAATCCTGCCATCAGTCATGGTGGCCTGTCATTGACTCAACTGTCCCACCATATGGATATATAAGACAACGCTGACTTAATGCATGCTGTGCACAAATCTGATTTGTGATGAGTGTTTTTAGGTGACATGCCCTGAGTTAACCTGTATAAACCAATTAAATATCCATAATCAAAATGAGCTTACACTGGAAGCATTGGAGGTGTGTTAAATGCACATTAAAGAAATATGTATTGATTGTATATCAGTGTTTATAGGTCATCTTCACCTCTGATGATTAGCCAGAGAAAGAGTAAGATGAAGTGAGAAAGAGGGCACTATAAGGCTAGCGTGCAGAGCAAGGGCTGCATAAATTGGTTATTTTCTTTATACTGTGATTATTGTTATTAATTTTGATTAACAGATTTCACATTAAAATATTTTATTTATTTTGAAGTTGTGTATCGGAGGGCAGAGTTCAGTTGGCATGGGCAATATTTCTTTATGGGGGCAGGAAAAACAAATGTGAAAAAATGTCTTTGTGAAAATTAGTATCAAAACAATGTCCTTCCTTATTGCACTACATCTAGGCTGTCAATACAACCCAGTCAAGAATAACTTAAAGATGTTGCCAACATTTAATAAAGTCTTGCTGCCGATTTGAATGGCAACACCTCTCCTTTTTAAGTGTCTGTTCATTGCCTTTCATTTTCAACCAGAAATTTACAAAATGCTTAGTCAAAATGGAATGCCTTTTTTCCAGTTGCCAAATTCAGTCACTTAAAATGTGTCCATTTTGGACTCTTTGCCACCAAATGCAAGACACATGAAGAACAATCAGTTGTGGAACTATATTCAAGCCAGTCATAAATTGCTTAACATTAAATCACTGGTTCATATAACAAAATCTCAATAAAGTTTACATGTTTTTGCCTCATGAGCTGGTTCTCACTCTGAACGTGTGCTGTCTGTGAAGGCTGGCCCAGCCCGGTTTTAAAATTAAATCACCAAGGGTGCTTTAGCCTTATAGTGCGCATCTATTTTCACATATCTGTCAATCATTATGAGATTGAATCCAACATAAATATGCAAATGTCAATTCCAAAACTTTGCAGTGTGTAAGTTTTATACAAATTCTGAATGCATTATAGCCTAGAAAGCACACAAAGCAAACTCCCTTTATTATTACTAAAAATCTGTCACTCATCATAGTCTATCGCAAGTTTAGTAATTATCAGTGAAGCTCTCAGAACTGCGCAATGAATCTCTTACTTGCATCTGCACTTTGTTATGAGATAATTCATTATAGTATGCAGATCTGCACTGAACAAAAACCTTTCTGGTTGACTTAAATGTTTCTGATTGGCCATTGCGCTCAAGAAATCAATAGTCTGTACCTGGCTCTATATTTAAAAAAATTATCAGCAAATTTGTTTAAAACACTGATTTATTCAATAACAAAAAAAGTACTACTGAGATGCGAAACATTTGATCATTCTCAAACAAGTCATTGAATCAATTATGATTTTTCAGCAACACCTATTGAACCAGGAACGGAGAGTCTTATTTGCAGATGTGAAGGATTTAGTGAGTTTATTCAAATGATTCATTCAAAAACACTGACTCATTCAGGAACTAAAGAGCACTGAAATGTCGTGCCTGTGGAGATGCAACAGCTGGTCATGCTTCTTAAATGCCAGTGCTGTGTGTTGCTCTGAGATGTTGTTTTGTTTTAAACAATTTCAACAATGTCATTACATCACTTTATAACATACAGATGCTTCATATTGGCTCTAATAGTAGCTCAAAAAAACTAAATAGTTAGCCTTCTAAACAATTAATATTACTGATTAGGATTGGATGTTGCAAATCTAATTTCAATTTTCCATTAATGTGCATGTGATTGGCTGCAACGCTCACACGTTCAAGCTGAAAAAAACAACAACAGTTAAACAGGAAAAAAGAGAGCTAAGTGCTGCATGCCTGCATCTAAAGATGACCTAATAGATCATCCATATTCATATGCAGACCATGTCACTGCAGTCCTGTTAATTCAAAAGAGAAAGCAAGATTCTTCTGGCTGAAGCCCTCTGATGAAGGCAGTGACTCACGGGTTGCATGATATTCAGATGAGCCTTCACTGTGGGTGACTGGTGACTCAGGGCGCTTGAGCATGGAGTTGGAGGACATGCCCAGAGGGAGATTCTGAAATTCTGATGGACCAACTCATCCAATGGGCCATTTCTAGTGGAGTAGAGGGAAAAGATAGCATCCAGTCCCATCAAAATATGAGCCAACGTGTCCAAGACAGCTCAACAAAGAACCACTGAAGCAAAGGCTTCTCACACTTTACTGGATATTTACTGCACCTGTCTATACAGACACATACATTGGTGACTGTATGAATTAGTATAGAAATTTAAAGAACAGTTCACCTTAAAATAAACATCCTGTTGTTATATACCCTTGTGTCAATTTCCCCTCTGACAGTGCTTTCAAATCTTACTCTGTTCAGAAATTATCTCACAAAGGAAAACATTTCGTAAATCGCAGTTTTTAAGTCAGGTCTCAACAATAAGCATTTTTTTGACTGTCAGGTTAGTACTTTTTCACGTGACAGTTTTTCTGGAAACAATGTTATAAAATTATGTTTTTTTAAAAATAAATATTCTTAATGATTTTACAATGTATAATGGATGCACAGAATCAATCATGTTAAAACTTTCAATGATTTTTGTCAACCTATTGGTGATCCCCGAGCATGTGTTCACAGATCAAATGTCCAAAAGTGTAAATATTACTAATAAAATGAACTGTCATGTTCCAAGCAGCAGAATATGTATTTGAGATCTTTGATTTGTGTCCATTTTGTATTGCTGCCACAAATGCTTGTGTCACAGCTTCTAAAAAGCCTTTACATCAATTTGTTTTTCATATGCTCTTCCACAATCCCACACTCATCCCCCTTTTCAACCTCAAATGGAAAATAGGATGGAAAAAAAACAACAACAACCTCTACTTCCTGTGAAACTGTTGGTTGCACCTCTGACTACACTGACGGGGAAGAGTAAAGCCATTAAAATGACACAGAGACAGATCGTGTGTGACACTTCAAAGGGTCTGGAAAAAGCTGGAAAACTGAGCAGCGCAACCTCCTCATCCACCCTCCGGCGGGAAAGAGAGGAGAAAAAAAAAAAAACACAAAGCCGACAAGCACGCGCCGCATGGTCAACACAAGCACCCAGAGACTCCCGCGCTCTCCTCTCGGCCTCCCCCCAGACCCAAACACAGACTCGTCCCCCGCGACTACACGTCCAATGATTACACTATTCCCGCTCTCGCGCTCAGAGGGGCTAATTAATGCTTTAATATGCAAATGAGTGCCACAGTAAATTACACAGCTGGCAAATATGCCTGTTTTGCCCCCAAAACTACATCAGGAAATGAGCAAGACTGCGTGTGGATTGTGAATGCAAAGAGACAGAAGGTTTATTTCGAAACTGCAAAGACAATTTCACCTCAAAGTTTTAATGGCACGAGGGTAAAAGTTTACAAAGAGTCTATCTGCAAGATCTGAACAGGTTTAAACAGCAGACATGCAGGGTTTAAATGTAAGACAGTATGATGTTGCTTTGAATGGAACATCAATTAGACGCCATATTTAATTCAACACAAATGAAACAAGGCTTTAAGGGAAGCAGATATAGTCTGTTCAGTATGTTGTACAAAAATTGTGAATATTAGATTGACCTACAGTAAGACCTCATATTTTTAACACGATAGTGCACTTCACAGCCTCTTGTTTGTTCACATAATGTTAAATACAGTATCTAGTGTCTAAGCAGACTGGCTTCCACAACATGATATTGGTGACAAGTGCTATTTTTTCCATGACAGTGAGAGCAGATGCAAAGAAACAGAGAGATGTGAGAGTGTGACTTGGTTTAGCTTTGATAAACATATGACACTTGACTGCTTTGCTATATACGGCTGTCGTTTTCATGCCCTACAACCATGTGAAGTTGATGGGAGAAGATTCTGTGAAAGTATCACTAAAATATGGAACTTGTTACTCACAAATTCCACTTCTCTAATTAAGGTATAAGGCCATATGGAACTTTAAAGATTTACTGGAGAGATAAAAGCAAAATACAAAAGAAAAGAAAAGAAAAAAAAGCTGTGGTGCACAGGTAGCACTTGCAATGGAACTTTATATGCATTCATGACTGTTATATTTATTTAAAACAATAGCATAAAAAGCATATAAATACATAAAGTAAAAAAAATAAAAAACATATATTGGAAGAACAACAACAACAACAGTAACATACATATATATATATATATATATATTAGATAAACTTCTATTTAAAATAAAATTAGGAAAATAGCTAGTTTTATTCACATGTCTGTTTTGCACCCCCTACAATTTTGTCAACAATTGAAATTATAGAACATCATAATTTTGACAAACTGGAAGTGATATTCAAATTAATTGCAGTAACTATTTTAAATATTAATGTTTTTTTAAATTATTAATCTTAATTGCCAAAAATGAATGTCACAGATCTTGCATATGTACAACCCTATCACTTCATGACTACATGACAACCCCCATTAAAAGCATAGCGTTATTGATAGAAAATAAATTTTATTTTAAATTCAGATAATTTTTTTAATTCTTACCAACCCAAAACTTTGGATTGGTAGTGTATATAGGCAATTTTATTTTATTTTATACAAAATGAGTCACTTTTGTATTTTTTTAAATTCCATAAATGCATTAAACTAGCATTTTTAAAATCAATTTTGTTCTAAAATTTTAAATGAAAACAGCAATGTAGTGTGGTAGAATGAAGCCACATGTAAATATACACAAAAGTATAACTTCAAAAACTGAGCTTTCTACAAGAGCATGTGTGTGTGTGTGTGTGTAAAACTCATCACAAGCAGCTCATCAGAGGTCCCATGAGCAGGACCTGCTCTCTGTCTGCTCACTCACTCAACTCTAGCCATCATAGAGTCAGACACCATGACCGACCACAAACACTAACCAACTCTTAGTTCCACTTGGAGTCTGTCCCACAAGACCACCTGCCCCTCCGCAGCCCTACCTGCATCTCTAATGATCCTTAATGAGAGAAAGCACAGCAACCTGACTGTACCATGCACAACAACATTGACATTGAGCCAACAGCAAAGGAAATAATATGATGCCATTGTTGCACATCATTGTCTTAAAGGGATATAGCTCACCCAAACATATTTTTTTCATTTTGTTTTTAATTAATTTATTTTTTTATGTTACCCAAAAAACAACAGTTTTTAGGTAAAACAAAAAGACAAAAATTAGGCAACTGTTGGCAGCTCAATTCTTGGAAGAACTTGATGCAAATTATTAAACGTGTAAAGTCTGACCCTTAACTAAGAGTACCTTGCTAAAGAGACGGATAACATGGTCCCAAATTTCTGAACTTCCCTTAGACTCCCACAATGAATATTTTAGATCCGTAAATAATTAATAATTAAGACCAAACAGGCCACTGATCAAATAGATTTGGGCTTCAACAGACACGCCAAATCAGATGCTGTAAACAAAGACCCAAGGACCTACATTCCCTCCCTACCACCTTCCTCTCGTTTAAATATGCGCATGTAAAATTGCGCCACGCACACACGCACACGTCCACATACTCTTTCCTTTTGAAGAATGAAATTTTCGCTTTTCTCAGTCCCAGGGAATTTTACGAAACTGAATCAGAACACTTGATCTGACCACCCGCTGATTTCTGATGGAAAGATTTGCTTTTTAATACAATCGTCAGTCGTTCTGCCACGTTGTGCCTGGCCCAGACAAATCCCAGCAGTGTGTCTTCTTGTACTGCCACAGTGAAATGTCTCATTCTCCATCGGTTAAATACCACCCTGCTGTAATCTATCACGGTGGAAATGTTAATAACACCGTCCTCTGTTTCAGCTGAGCTTAAATATGACACATTTATACACATTTAAGACAGATGGCGTGTTTTCAGGCCGTTTATCGATGGAAATATATTTCGAGGTACAGCTGATTGACGGGGGAAAAACATCAGAATCCAAACAAATGACTGATATAAAAAAATAAAACAATCCGTTTCTAGCATTAGAATCTGTTTTAAAGAGAGCATTCTGTCCTTTTCACAATTTTAATTAATGCTTTAATATGCAAATAAGATAGAGAAGATAAAATCCTGACAAACAGATGGCAAGTGAACTTTCTCTGTTCTGGCATGTTCTTAAGTTGCGGTTTAATTTTTTTATTATTTTTTTTTTCAAGGCTTTTGTAACGAAGTGTGAAGCAGCAGCTCTAAGAGATCAGCAACATCTTGTATATTTGACGGGAACTTCTGTCTTTGAGTCAAACTTGGTTAATACTGGAAAAATTCTACTGCAATAATGAATAATACTGCAAACCTGAACAACTTTACTATATTAATTGTAATAGCAAAATCACCAGACCTCATTTGACAAGACGAAGCCTCAAATCGTGTTTGTAAAGAAAGCAAACCAGTTTCACTATTATTTTTGGATTTTATTTTGACAGACACTAATTTATAGATTTATAAATATAGATTTAAATATCTGTTAGCGCAAAAATATTTCAAATAAGTCCCCCAACAGACAGAAAAATGCATATACTCTGAACTGAAAAAGATTTTTCCATGATTTTTAAGATTGATTTTATTTCCATGATATTCCAGGCCTGGAAACTACAGTTTAAAAAAAATCTTGATATTTCTAGGCAGACCCAAGGACCATCTGCGTGCAAAATTACTGTTCTAAACACTTAGATAATCAGGATGAGGTAAAGCCGACAACTGACCTTTTCTTCCTTCAGATGTTGGTCCAGATCCAGTCTGATGAGTGAACGGTTGATCTTTAGGGCCAACGACAGAGCCATGAGGCCCCCAGCAAGCACCTGGTTCTGCCGTACATCCAATCGCTGGATCTGTGGACTCTCTGCAAGGATCTCAGCCAAAGTCACAGCACCTGGCATGGTGAGTAGAAAGCACAGGCTTAGTTATAAGGTAAAACAGAAAAAGGGGGAAAAAAGAGAAAATTTAGAAATGTGCCAAAGAATCAAAAAAAACAACAATACTACCAACCCTACCCTCACATGTTATTCCTATGGAGGCTAGGCCAAGCTGCAATAAAGAGCGATTGATCATGAGGGACTCCTTTAACGTGTGAATGCCTCTGTTCTCAAGGTTGTTTTTGCCAAGGTTCAACATTTCAAGCGTTTTTAAGCGGGGCTGGGAAAAAAAAGAAAAACAGGATGTTTAAGAAAACTTGCACTGATGAGCTTGTTTTTAAATCACTTTTTTTAATTCAAAAGTGTCCTTTGCATTTGAATCCAATTATGGATGGTGAATTTGTGTCACTTTGAGAGCTTTAAGTGTCACACGCCACGCTGTGGCAATAGATTGGCTCTCAAGAGCATATTAGCCGCGTCATTTATGAAGCACGATTAGCAGCCATATAAAGCAGGAGATAGCGGAGCACATGAGGGAAAAGCCATGTTGCATAACAGAACGTACACCATGCCAACTCGCTACACTCATTATTCTCACTTAGTCTCCTGCTTTAAATGATAAAGCACAGACAGCTAAAAAAACAAGCTCAGAGATCAACTCACAGTTCATTTGCGTCACTGTTACAACACTCAAGCATGTAAACACCCACGCATATACAAACGCATAGACATTATAAGTATATGTATACAAAACCATTAAGCCCAGTCAAAGATTCTGAGAAAGAAAGAAACTGGAGAAAATGTCATTGAAATGTCATTTCAAATGTAAAACACTTCAACGGAATCTTTATTTGTCATATATTGGTTTTAAACTAGCAGGTATATTTTTACCTATAAATATACTAATGCGCTAATATAAACTTCTTACCCCAAAAAAATTAATCATACCATTTTCTCACATTTATGTTCAAATCATCGATAATCATTTTATTTTATTTCATTTTTTGAAACAGAAGATATTTTAGGAAATGACTGACATGGGGATGAGTAAATTATAATGCCTTTTAAATTAACAAATATAAAATGTACTTTTATTCAAAGGAAAAAAACAATTATAATTATTATTATTGCTGCTATTATTGTTATTAATATTAATAATACTTTTTACTTCTAAGTGAGGCATAAATAAAGTCAAATTGCAAAGTATTAACATAATAAATGTGGCAATTTAACTGAAGTAGCGTCATCGAACTTCAGTCATCCGATTTCCAATTGGTCAGACAAAGATCCGCTGAAAAATGTGGATAACATTGTGATTTAATTATGTTCTGCTGACATCAGAGAGTTGCGTGTCTGCCCAAATAACCCATTTATTCACTCTCTCTCTTCTTCTGCCTTTAAAGAAACCCCAGGAAAAAAAGAAAGAAAGGTTAATAACAACCCTTCCTGTGTCATATTCGACACGACCAGCCATTGGACTAATTATATTCATTATGGCCGCATGGATGTCTACTTATCCTTCTTAATGACAGACCACATGAAAAAGCCCTCTAAACACATATCTATTATTTAATCAAACTGTTCCCATTTGGTACAGGCAAAATGGAATGAGCAGGCTTTATTTTTGGCCTGAATGAATTCTCTGTGAACACGCCAAAGGCCGAGAGAAGAGAAAGCAGGCCTTTAATTTGTAGCTTTTGATTTGAATCGCCATTCAGATGACAGAAAGGTACAGTTTATTCTGACAATCAGAGCTGCTGAAGAGGAATAGATATTATTAAGGATTAGAGATGAGCTTTCCAGAGAGGATGAGACAAGCCGTTTCCTTTTGTTCTCTTCTCTTTTCTCTTTGTATGTCAAACTCTGTCGTAGACCACAAAAAAAAGATATATCCAGTAGCTGTCGTGTTGACGGTTTGGGTACTTCCTCTCCAAAGCCAAGCAGGGGCCACATGCAGTGTCACTGTTTGACTTTAATCAAAGCCACACTCAGATAAAATAGGAATGAATAAATAACTGAAAAAGTAACATACCGAGTGAAAATCATTGTATTTACTACTACGTGCACCCTGCAGTTTATTCTACAGGAAAAGACCCACTCAAAAATGAAACTTCCCAGGAACACAAAAGGTGAACTTTCAAGTAAAGTCAATCAGGACTGGGTCTGCCAAGCTTTCTGAAGCTATGCGATATTTATTCTAAAAAACGGAGTGAAATTTAATTGGTATTTAGCCAAAATCCTGTGAATCGTTCTTTCAAATCATATCTTTTCAATCAATCAGTTGATCCAGTTCACAAACCTAGTGTGAGTCAAATCAAACTGATTCGCTTTACTGGCTTAGTGATGCGCTCACAATATTCAACAAATTTTTGAGTGAATAAAAACATAAATTTCCATCTGTAAGTCACAAATAGCCATTTCAATTTGATGCTCATATAGTGCTTTTGCTTCTTTTTGTAACGCTTGAACTCTCCAGTCTCCGTTAATTTCTTCCAAATTTCTCCTTTTCTGTTGCACAGAAGACAGAAAAGTCATACAGGTTTGTAACAATATGAGAGCATGGACATGATGGAACTTTCATATTTGGAGAAACACTGTGTGAAAAGCAGTTGTGAAAATGTTTCAGCAAATACTGATGCACAATCTTCCGGATGTGTTACTTTTTTAACTTCCTCTGCTTTTTTAATCACACTCTGTAAGTCTAGAAGTGCTGCTGTAATGATTAAAATTGCACATATCTCTATTATCTCGCCCGAGAGAAAAATCTCACCAGAACATTCTGTAGATGGCTCATACCAAGATGAGTGATGTGATTGTTACTCAGTATCAGCGTTCTCAAACCAGTCTTCTGAGAGCTCAAAGCATCACAAATTTCCTCCAAACCTGTGGAACAAAAAAAGATGACTACCCAAGCTGAAATAAATTGTGCTTTTTAACCACAAAAACCTTTTCAGCCATGCACAAATACATCCTCAAATGAAAAGGGCATACCTGAGTCAGACATGGTATTGTTGCTCAAGTCCAAGGTTTTAAGAGTGCTGTTATATTTGAGGAGGTCACCAAGTTGCATGGAGTCCTGGTAGCCGTTGAGCTTGTTTTCAGAGAGGTAAAGCTCCTGTAAAGCGACGTTCCTTTTCAGAGCACCGACTAGGGCAAGAATTGAGAAAACCTTCAATAAGCATGCCGCTTTGTCCTAGTCTGAGATATATGTGCTGAAGAACTCTGGCACAGTGCAACAACAACAAAAAAATCTGCAAAAAATAAATAAATAAATAATAAATTAACGGATTTCTGTGAATGCCCACAGAGGTTCTTCAAAATGACAACAAAGGCTCATTGAAAGCTTTAAGGTTGTATAGGACTAACACCATTATCATTTTTATTTACATCGCTGTGATTATCATGGTCATCATTTTAATCGTCAACATCATTACATGTCCCTTTTAGGGCCAAAGAAGCTTTCATGGGCTTTTTGTCTGTGGCCTCACAGAGCTGTCTGTCGAAATCAATGCAGCAGATTTGATCAGACCCTTTCGGTTGCATGCGGAATGCCAACATCGGCATCATACACAGTAGGAACCAAATAGGGGGATCGTTGAATTGATCGGAGGGACTCCACTGTGCGAGTCAGCGAGTCCCGCAATCAGGGCCCCACCGATCAATAGCAATGATCAGAAGCTGGGCGTCCTGCTGGGAAGAATGAGGGGGGCGGCCGAGTGGCCCCAAAATATCAAATGGATCCACATGCTGCTTAAAGAGACAGAGCCATGAAGACATAGGATGTGCCACTCCACTCCTCCGTCTCATTTAAGGTCATTTTACTTGGGTTCTGTTAATGGCATATGTCTACAACATTCATTACCCATTTCAAGGGCTCCCATTTAGATATTAGTATGATGATTCAGTAGTGGCAATAAGCTCTTTATATGCATAGAATACCCTGATGAACAGAAAGATTAGTGTGATACACTGTAGCCCGGAATGCAATGCACCTGCCCAGTGTGATAAATTAATTGATAGTTATATGAGCCACAATTTTTACATTTCAATTTGATACATGTTTTACACAAATTCCTCATGTTGTTTCAAACCTTTGTTAATCTTTGGAAGACAAATTAAGATATTTTTGATGAAGTTAGAGAGCTATCTGAGCCTCCATAGACAGCAATAGAACTGAAATATTCCCAGCTCAAGAAATGTAGTAAATACATGGTGTCACATGGACTGTTTTACCAATGTATTTATTACGTTTCTGGACCTGGAAACATTTTTGATCTATGGAGGGTCAGATAGCTCTTCGGATTCATCAAAAATATTTTAATTTGTGTTCCGAAGATGAACAAAGGTCTTGCAGGTTTGGAACGACATGAAGGCGAGTAATTAATGACAGAATTCCTATTTTGTTTATGGGTGAACTAACCCTTTATTATTATACGGCTCTCTGGAATGCTTGATTCTGATTGGTCAGTTGAGACATTTGCAGGTTCGTTATTTTCGAATA
>JAUCMS010000031.1:5110511-5137252 GCA_032357445.1 Enteromius radiatus | reverse complement strand
CTTTCTTTAAAAACTTCCAGCGGCCAGAACTCTGACCAGGGAGGTGATCACAGAGTGGGTCAGTGTGTATACACTATAGTGCTGCTAATGAATGCATACAACTTCATGTCTTAAATGGGTGAACTAACCCTTTAAGCTAATGCGAGGGCATTTCTAATGCAGAGTCTTTTGACTGCCGTTATCAGTATCTCTCTATTTTTTCTTTTTATTGGCAGTCAAGAAAACACTATCGTTGAGTTTTTCTTTTGTTATTTGAGCAAATGGGAATGCAAAAAATATATATTTGTGGTACCATCCCATCCACTGCTATTCAAGTTTACCCAACTATGACGACTTCCGCTACGGAGAGTCTCAGAAATGTGAAAAAGGTCCATACTGTACATTCATGGCACTTTAATTTCCTTAGGTATTTCTCATATAAAGGCAGAGGAAGTGAAAGCAAAATTTACATCTTTCTTTTGACAAATAGCATTTTTGTTTTCCTTTCTTGTATTGATATCTTTTATTTTATTGGGGCAAATGAAAACTCAAAAATGTTTTACAAAACTATGACTTTAGGCTTTTAAGAAAACAATATGGAAAAGGGTCCATTGAAATCATCAAACCAAGTCATTACTTTCATCATTCTATTGTAAATATACAGTATATTAAATAAAGGCAACGGCTATGGCAATTAGATTCAATATACATTAAGTGAAATAGGACATTTTCTTAGTGTTGAGCTATTTAAAGAAAATATAATTGCATCATTACTAGCCTATTTTATGTGTATTTAATGGTAGTCGTACTGCAGTCTGTAAAGCTTTACCAAAAAAAAATTAGGCTACAGTTTAAAAATTGACATGTGACCCAGCAGTTGAACCAAGTTTGAAAACAGTCTTAAATGCAAATGTTCATATACTTACATTTTCCTCAAGCTCGGCCCCCTGCAGACTGATAAAATCAAATTGCACTGATTTCAGGATCTCTTCAAGAGATTCGCAGGAGCAATAATCTAACCGCTCACCTGGAAAAGCAATCAAAATGGAGATACCACTATTTACACTTTGGGTGACCCTCTCTCTACCAAGCACATTTGCTGTGACAAATTTCTGGATAAACTAACACCAAACCAAGACCTACGCTGCAGAGTCTCTGCCCCTCCATAGTGAGGCATATTAGACACTAACACACATAACACGATCACGTCTGATCCCCTCCCTTCAGCGGAGGAGACAATCAAAGCGCTTCTGATTATGCAGGAACAGATGACTTTTAAACAAAGCCCTGAGAAATACTTTGATGGCCACAGCAGTCCGTCTATATTAGACACGCGTTGCAAAGGCCCCCTTCCCCTCATAAACTCTTATCTTCCTGGTCGGGGAGAAGCCAGATCGCTCAGAGCTGCATGTTGGGGAGATAATAATTTATTCATCATTAGCATAATCATTTGTAATTTTTTTTAACAATAATCACTTAACTGTACCATAGGAAGGGGGGATCAGAAATCCCATTTTTCTAATCCCCTCTGCCATGTGCAGATAATGACACTGAGACTTGGAGTTAGATGGCATCAGTGTGTGACAGGGCGCAGGAAGCCAGAACATGCTGACCCGCACTTCAAGCTCACTTCTGCTGGTATCAATAACCGCTGTTTCAGTCATCAAAGGGACAGCAGTTTAATCCCAAACTAATGCCCTTCAGCATCCGCATGTACATTTCAATTAACAGGCTCGTCAAAGTTTTGATCTTATCAAAGTGTGGTAGCTCTAAAAAGTACATGCGGTTTGCTTAAACCACACTTCGGGGATAATGGGACTGCTACTGCAGGGCAGTATAAAATACACATAAAAAGCTGTTTAAAATACATGCAATAAATATAAAAAATCAAACAGAAATCAGTTTTGGACTTTAGTAGAACAATAGGCAAAAATAGCACTCTAAAATATGTGATTCTGATTGGTCAGGCACAATATTCAGCAATAATCGCCATCATCTATGACAAAGCTTTCAATGACTGAAACTGGTCGAAACACTTTTTGGTAGTTTGTAACTTTTTTGCGTTTTACAAAAGTACGAGAGTTTTTCTCATTTATTTTCTTACTCTGATTTTGATCATTTTTTTCCCTACATTCCACTGAAATCATATGGGACAAAATGGCCAACTTGACTTTTTTATTCATTTTTATTCAAGCACATCTTGCATTTCACATATTCACTGCAGCCAAGATTAACTAGAGGACTTGATTATGGATATTATTATGTAATATTCTATGTTCATCTTCTTGCCAATTCAGTTGCTTTGTGTATTTTAATCAGGGTTGCGAAAACGATTAATAGTGATTAATCGTGATTAATCACATTCAAAATAAAAGTTTATGTTTACATAATGTATGTGTGTGTACCTATCTATTGTGTATATATAAATATACACACATACGTGTACACACACACACTATGTAAACATAAACTTTCATGATTAACCTAATTTTAATAAGCTATTTTTTAACAGAGGAAGCTAAATTTCAGCTCATTCACAACTTAAGTTCAGTGCATTTATAGTTAAACATTCTCTAAAACATTTAATAACATTCTTTAAACCAATCACACAAGTTTGGGGCAGCTCTATTAATCTGGGACTTTACCTTAGACTTAAACTACTGATTGAAATGAGTCACAGTGTATGAATGCTCATTTCTCCCATATCTTGATTTTATGTAAAAAGGAAATATTCTGGGGGCAGTGTTTTAAATTTCTTGTGCTTTGTTTACAACTCTGTGTGAATGAAACCAGTTGGCTACATGTTCTTATGGCCCCATAATTTCCATAGATTCTTAAAACAAATACACTTATACGTGATTCCACATTTTAGTGCAGCACAAAAGGGCAAATTACCCGAGTTTTACAACTGAAGGAAAGATAAACAAAACATCTGATTGCTAAAATGCATGTTTGAACCTTCCATTATGTTGTCACGGTTGGTGTGCATCTCCTCCCAGAGTTGTGTCTATGAATTTGAAAGATTTTCTGTTTGTTTTAGGATCGCTCAGTAGAGCATTTACAGCAGGTCAGACTAGTGATGCCAAATACGTGCTGATGGAAAGATGAATAAAGCTGGAATACCTGGACGGATGAAGGGATGAACGTCTCAGGTGGAATGAGCGGTAAGGGTGGGAGGGGGGGCGGTTCTGGTGGTGTTTAGCTTTGAAAAACCAATAAAGCTGTTCAAGGGGGATAGCAAAAATAATAAAAAGTGAATTACTGAACTTACCTGACAGGTCGAAACACCTGGCTCTGTCAGTAACACAAGTAATTTGCTGTATGAAAAAGAGAAAGCCATATCAAAATCAAGAGATTTCTGTACTCATGGTTTCAATATTGAATATTTTAAAATGCATGTTCAAAATAAGTCATTTTTGAAATAGTTTAAAAGGACAGAAGTTTAAAAATGCTCATCGAAATATGGTTTCACATTTAGGCCCCCAATTTCATACAGAGTTCACTCGTTTGCGTATAACACAAAAGCAATTGTACTGTCACTAATGTACCTCAAACGTAACATAATCATCAACGTTTGAAAGTGACACCACACAGTTTATGTTGATTTCAAGTACGTCACAGCGCAGATCATTTGAGCTCAATCTGGCAATCTAGCCGCTAGACTGTAGCTAGCAGATGGCAGTTAGCATCTATCAGGCAACGGACTGATGAAGTCCCTCAGTCAACCTGCTGTAAACACGAACAGGACGTCATATGGGATTTTGCGTTTAGAGCAAAACAAATTAAGCACCGCAATGTGCGAACGAACACTCTCACGGATTTAATAGTATTCCGAAAGAAACGTCTCGACAAGGCTGACTTAAGGCCATGGTTTTGTACCTCTCTTTCTTTGTTTGATGTTTTCCATCTTAATAAATGTGGAAACTTCTGAAGCCCTTCGCTGCTAAGCAATGTTCTGTGCTGTGTATTGAGGAAAATGAAATGACAAAGTACAAAATGCATTGATGTGTCAGGAGGGAGAGGACAAAATGAAGTGATAAAAAGAGCTTTGCTTCCTCCAGGCAGAACGGGACACAGCTTATAAACTTGACTTCCACAGACGGCATCTCAAGTGCATTTCCAATTCTTCACTCAAAGACTCCTGGAGACCCACTCCAGCACTCTGCAGTCTGGGTGGCTTTGTATTAGCAACTGTTTGAGAGCATATATTTCTCCTTTTTTCCTCATTTAATTAGTTGAAAAAATTATTTCGAAACATTTTATACAGTAAAAGCTCTCAGGGATTAAAATCAACCGCACATTTTCCTTTCAGCATCTTTTCTGCAATAAAGGATAAATTATTTAAAATAACACGACCTTTTATCTCACACCCTTTGAAGGCAGCAAATTAAAAATGTAAATTGGGATCTAATTAATATGCAAATATATTCATTCCCAGTTAACAATTAGCAATTAAACCTGCAGTGTCTAGAAAGAGCATAGACAAAATTAATAACTTAATTTATCATTAACAAAATGAAAATGTACACAATTTTTTTTTCGTTTTAAAATTGTTACGCTGTCTTCCTGCCTCTTCATCAGCACCAGAGCCGGGGAAAGAAGAAGAAAAAAAGACATTTAATAGAACAATTTGGTGCTTGTCATAGAAAATGATAAATAACTCAAAAACAACATGATTGGCTACATGGATGGTGACTGCAGCGTTGCATCTCCAGACGGCTGGCAAAGAAATAAACATGCCTATTTCATGCAGTAAAGAAAGAAATCACTGCGAATCCTCACAGTCTAGAGGGTACGGTGGACATTAAAGATTAAAAGTGGGAAAGTTATTTATACTCTACGGTGTTTAGATGTGAGAGATTGTGAAATTCCACTCCGTATTTGGGGGGGGAGGACAGTTATTTCACTTCAGACACTCTGTGGCTTTCTGATGAATGTTCAGTGCTCACAGCTAAGCAGCTCGACAGAGTCAGGCTGGGAGCAAGGATGTTTTCGGGGAGCTCTGCAGCGCTGCATTCGCTCTAATGGGAGGACGGTTCAGTCTGAAATACAAACTTCTCACAAAATCTACGCCTTATCCTGCAGGGAGATGTGAAATGCTGAATCGTTTGATGATGCTTCTGAGGCGAGCACTCATACTGTATGGGGCGCTTCTGTAAGTCTTTTCTCTTTGTTATTTTCTGATTCTACAATTGCCACCACCTCCGACAGGATTTGCACTTCAGTGGCGGTGACACTTCAACAAACGTTACTCATTTACAAGCCCCTGGGATAGTAACTCATATCAAGAAGTTTCTGTGTGTTCTGAGGCGAAGTGGACACGGAAAACTTTGAACGAGAAACTTCTAGACCGACGCTAAACAAAGAATAATGAGAATGAAAAATAATAACAGTAATACTTTAAAGGAATAGTTCAGCCAAAAATATAATCGTACTCAACCTTCAGGCCATCCAAGATGTGTTTCCACTGGTTTCACAGAGAAGGCTTAAGGCTAGTCCCAGACTAAATTTAAATCTGAGGTAAAGAAACATGCACTGATTGATCTTAAAACGTGTCAGGGCCTTTGTTTTGTCTTACAATGCACACAAGTAATGCATTTTTTAAGGTATGTTTAAAAAAATAAATAATTGAACTATGGCCTAATCCTGATTTATATAGGCTAAGCCCTGTCTATGAAACCAGGCCATAGTTTCTTAGTCAAAATAGATGTGGAGAAATTTAACAAAACACTTGCTCTCCAGTGGATGCTCTGCTGTGAATGGGTGCCTTCAGAATGAGCATCCAAACAGCTGATTAAAATCAATCATTAGTCAACGACTTAAAAAATTACAATTATGAATGTTTGGAAGAAACAAATCCATTACTAATGCATTTTAATTTTTATAAACCATTATTTTTGGCTAAAATACCCAGTCCATAATACACAGTGCTGCTTCTTTCAGGGAAAAGTTCTTCCTCTGTTGTCCTTTCACATAAGAATCCACCAATATTGATTAGAATATATTGATTATTATGCTTTTTACCAGCTATTTATTTGGACTGTTGTACTGCAGATGATGAGTTGGCGAGGAGGTGATGCAATGCTAAATTTATCTAAACTCATTTACATCTTGGTAGTGAATTTTCAGCATTTATATATATATATATATATATATTGGGGGTGAGCTATTCCTTTAAGCATTTAGCCAGTGTTGAACTAAGGGGGCCTGGGGTCCTTAATACAGGCCTTTTGTTTGTTTACCACTTGTGTGAAGATGTAACCAAAAGCAATACTGTTTTATCCACTTAAAAAAAAGAATCAAAGTAAAGAGAAAGCCCATGGGTGCAATAAAAGCTTTAAATAGTTTTCAGCAGTCATCCTCTAGGGACAATCCTGCCTGGGAAAAAAAAACACCTAATTTGATAAATATGCTCTTTAAGCAGCAAATTTCATTTAACATTCTCCTATTAGAAATTCACACTCAGTTCTCAACTACATATCCTTCCTTTTAGCTTCTGCTTAACCATACATATTTCACCCTTTTAGGGGGACCACCTACATTCCTTTCAAATGCAGTGGGGTTCATTAGCGGCGGGGAGATAATGCCGAGAGTGTGTTTAATGTAAGCACTGCTAAGTCCTAATTTTCCACAAATAATTCTCCTTGATCTAATCGTAAATTTATGCAGAAGAGAAACCGATGCTCTTAACGTTGCTGGTCAAAGTAAAATAAGTAAGTGCAGAGCTTGAATTATGCATGCATGCTCACGTGTGAGTGTGTATTTGTGTGTGTGCTTCTCATTTCCTTTCATTTACCTGTTTGTTATTGTCTTGCTTTTTTAGTTCAATAAAACGTGGTTGGCTAATTAACCTGCTCCCTAAGAGGGATTAAAATGTGTTTATTTTTCTTTTCATCCTCTTTCTTTCTTTCATTTCAAAGTTATTTTCACCAAATAATGTTCATTACACATAGCTATTTCAAACCAAATCTTCTGAACAAATAACCTAATATTAGCAGGAAATCAAAGCGTGAGAAGTGTTGTGTGTATTAATGCACGCTACTCCACTGTACCTTTAATTGATCAAGAGCCTTTGGGTTTGGTTTCACGTGGTGCTTTTCACAGCTCTGATTGTAGGCCAGAATTATATCTGTCAGAGTGAGACTGTCAGCTAAAACAGAACAAATGTTAAACCCACATATTAGAGCCACATCAAGAATATTACATTTACATTCCATTTTATTAACAAAAAAAGAGAGAAAGATACACTGTAAGAAATGACTGTGAAAAAAATTTAAAGTGCTACAGTAAAAACCTGTTAAATCTTTAATGGTAAATTCTGGTAGAATTTACAGGGACATTCCCAGAATTCCCTGAATTGCTATTCAAATTTTGTTTTTTCTTTGATAACTGTTTCATATCAGTTATGTTTATTAAAGGTTGTATGTTACATGTAATGTTGTTAAATTATTGTTTATAGCATATTTTACTTTAATGAGTCTCACCAGACTCATTAAAGTAAAGTGTTTAGTGCTTGTGTGAATGGCACTGAGCACTTTCCATATATTTTCATATTTAAAAGTTGTTTGTGATGTGACTTTCTCATCACCATCTGCATCTTGTGGTTAAATCAGTGAATTTCAAAGGTATAAAACTGATTTCAGTACTGTTATAGATTGGTATATTCAATTTTTATATCAGTTAACGAGTTCCCTCTTCCTCTGCAAGTAATCATTAATAATAAGCATGTTTGTTGGAATGTCCGGGGAGCAGGCAGGGAACCCGGTGGCGAACCCCTAGGAGGCGAGGGCTGAGTGATGCTCGGAGTCCGGCCTGGTCACCGCGTGCCCCCCCAGGAGGAAGGTGAGATAACTGAATCCTGGAAAATAACTGGCTTGGGGTAACAATGACTATAGGTTAGGGTGATGACTGAAAATACTAGGGCCGAGTGTCCCCGACTAAGCAAGCCGAAGGCAACAGTGGTAAGGAACAAAAACTCCACTAGGGAGAAAAAAAAAAACCTGGCTTAGCAGGGGCCCGACAACCGGCTCCTGGTTGACGTGGCGTAAGGGGTGGCGGAGGGATGCAAAAAAATGAATATGCTAGAGAGAGGAAGTTGACGGTATTTAAAGGAAAGGATGGATCTCTGATAGGGTAATTAGGAAATAGGGAGATTGGCGGCAGCTGGTTAATTGTTCGTACGTGCTCCTCCCGAAATTTGTTATAAAACGTCATTTAGTGAAATTACGGTATTTAACTGTAAATTTAACTTAAACCATAAAAGCTAAAATGTTGTTACCGTATTTTTCTTTTACAGTGTAGTCATAAATTAGCTCTCTGACATATGAGGGAAATTTTATTTTATTTACATTAAAATATTTTTGTTGTATGTGTTTTCTTTATATTCATTATGATTACAAATCATAAGTACACATGGTTCATTTAAAAAAAATGAGAAGAAAAGAAAATTCATATTCATTAAAAATGAAAATAATACTTTTCTTCATCAAGGAAGCATTTAATGTTCAAAACTGACAATTAAAGTCAATAAACTGTCATTATTAAAAATGTTTCTTAAAATGTTATGTGCAAATCAGCGTATAAGAATAATTTTGTTTAAGGGTCATGTGACTGTTATTAACACAGAAAACTGTTATTTTACATCATTTCACAATATTACTTTTAATATTGGTTAACAGTATTGGTGAACATAAGGGATTTCAGAAAATATCCTACCAACCACAAACTGACCATGTCTCACACAAAAATCAAATCACAAATTATGTTGAATGAATAAACACGAACACAGCTGATCTGAAGAGGCCATCTGCATAACATCAACACCATCTCACCATCTTGAAGATCGGCCTTTCTCTCCACAAAGTCAGACACCATCTGCTCATCTGGGGGAAATGATACACGTTTTTCTCTGCTCTCCTTCATGGACTGAGACGCTGCCTCTTCCTCCGAGTGCCCTATCATTCTTCTGTTATGAGCGATGTCCTGCAAAGTTGATTAACCAAAATTTCCATCAATATGTAGCTCTGATGTCAGACATCCCATTAGCTCAGACGTCAGTCCTCTGCACTATAAAATCCTTCATATATAATAACATCCCTGGACACATTATCTGTCCCTCATTGCTGCAGAAAACAAACCATGAAATGTCCTCCAAAATCTGCTTTGGTGAATTGTGTTGTGTTGTTATTCTGTAGCCTAATAGTCACTAGGCAAAAGGAAACTTAAACTCGCAGCATAGCACTTCTACAAAACAGTTACAGGATACCACATAGTCAATTATTCATAAACTTTGTGCCTCTCAACGCTAGTACAGCTCTATATAAGTCAACATCAAATATGCACATGGGGAAACAGAGTCTAAAATATTTTTTTAGGGCTACTTACTGTTGTAATTATACATCAAATTAAATGTATAACAGTACTCTGAAAAATCTGTAAAAATAGGGCATAATGTATTCTGCAGGCTATTTACTAAGAAGGATTTGACCATATGGCAATTGATTGTGTACAGGTATTTTATCTATATATATATATATTTTATTATTATTATTATTATTTTTATTTTATAGTTTAATAATTAAAATGAATGTATAAGGTATAATTTTTAACAAAATAAATAAATATGGATAGGCTACTATTTATGAGACAATAGATCAAAATGTATAATAATTAAAATTTAAATTTATAAATATATATATATATATATGTGTGTTATTGTATGAAATCTGTATCTTAATTATACTTTTTTTGTATTTTCTCTCAATGTTATACAAATCTGATGAGAAATAATTTCAAACAAATATTTATTTCACCCTTGAAAAGAGACACATTTACTAGTTTACTTTTGTAGAATTTTCCCATTAGTATGATAACAAAACCTAACCGTTTGTGTAAGAAAAAAAAAATAAATAAATAAAAATAAAATATGACAAACTACATATCCCATCAGGCATTGCAAAACCAGGAACCACGAAGCCTTGTTTCTAACCAATCGCGTTCGCAGAGCCACACTCTGATGAGCAGTTTTGCGGGAACTTTGGAGAGGAAGAGCTGTTACAACCTGCCAGTCACCCACGGAAAGGTTAGTAGAATATTCGCTACCTGCTTTGACAAAACATTATGCCCCGATGCATTTAATAGCACATTATGAGGCCAAATCATCGGCTCTGTTGTGATGAAAAGCCGTAGTAAGGCAGCTAACCCTGCTAGCATAGCAAGTTAAAATACTTGAGCGGCTTTTTACAGTTTCCCCCTCAAATACAATATCAAGAACCCAATGCTTCTCTCATTGATAACACGTGCGACGTTAACCGCATGCTTTGTCGCTTTTAAAAACTGATACTACGCATAAAAGAACTGAAAGCAAAGCTCTTAGACTCTTAGTGTTGTAAAAGTGAAACAAAAAGCATCATTGACAGGACTACAAAATTATGGATTGTCATCAGTTGTAGCACATCTGTGATGCTCAAAGTCTTCAATATATCGACAATTTTATTTTTTAACAATAAAATAAAGGCCAAACGCTCACCTCCAGTTTAATTACTTTTTTTATGACACACCCTAGTATTAATGTTTCTTGTTTATACTTGTGTAACTTTTAGTAGGCCTCTACCTAAGAAAGCATGAATCGTCAGTGTCGGTTTTGTACCGTTTAATTAATCACTAATCGAATGTAATCAAATGTGCGGAGCTGACAGGGTTGCTGTGATCATAGAAAATGTTTACATGAGCAGAGAATTTCAAAAATTTGATGTCGAGGGCTGCTTAAGTCATAGGAAAAAATGAATAAAAGCTAGGACTGCCCCCTAATAGTCGACTAATCAAGAAGAGTCTCCGTCAAATAAACCAATTTAAATTTAAAACAAATAATCTTAGATTATGTAATCCATATCAAACATGCATACAGGTGCATCACTACTTCATCTTTTAAACCGAGAACAAGGAAAGCACTGGTTGATCAAAATATTAAAATGTTAATGCAGTCTCATTACTGATTTTTACTGACACATTCATAATTGTTACTTCTGCATTGTGCTGTGGCATGCTTTCTGCATGTGCTTGAGCATTTAAATGGTTAATTAATAAATGTGTGATTAGTTGATTAAAATTAATGTCTACTAGTTGACCAGAAAAATCCTTAGTCAAGGACAACCCTAATAAAAACTATAAAAGGTCATGTAAGCATACACATTTACATTTAAACAATTTTAAATTGTTTTTACTCATCCTTATTTACTATAAAATAATGTATTTATGGAAAATTAGAACATTTGTCCTAAAGGTTACAATTGTAATGGAACTTTTTCTCTTGTTTGATAGAGAAAGTTTCAAATTATTCAGTAAAATGCCACCAAAGTCCAAGGCAGATGGTGCGAAGAAAGCGAGAGCTCCAGCCAAGAGGAAACTGGCTGAAGAATTCCCACCTGGAGAAGTTTTGACGGATAATGCAAAGAAAAAATGGAAGCTTGGATCAGCCGTGGGGCAGGGAGGTTTTGGCCTGCTGTATCTTGGTAAGATTGTCAAAAACTGTTTGAAACTGAAGTTGTAATGCTTTGTTTTGTTTTGTTTTATTTATAAGTTGCTCAAATGTAAATTTGTCATGCATCTTTTAGCAAATGAAGACTCTTCAGGATCTGTTGGCGCTGATGCATCTTATGTCATTAAAGTGGTGAGGGACTTTTGGCAGATGTATGTCTAGATCTTGAACTTTTTGAATGCCTGTGATGTTTGGGTGGTCAGCAGTGTAATATAAAGTAAAAAAAAAAAAAAAAAGAATATACTTAAAGTAATTATTTGAAATGATCAACAACCATCACTTGTTGTTATCTTAAGTAAATAAAGAAAGATTATCATTATCTGATATATAATAACTTGGACAAAAGAGTATAAATTGCATTGAAGACCATAGAAACTTAAGCTAGTAAGCAACCGTCCAGCAGTCTTTACCTCTGCTGTTTTTTTTAAATGCAAATGGCTTCGTGTTTTTATATTTTATTCTAAATGTCAGTCATTTTTGGTGATTATTTTTTACTGTGTCTTGCAGGAGCCCAGTGACAACGGTCCTCTCTTCTCTGAACTGAAGTTCTACATGCGAGCTGCCAAACCCGATCTAAGTATGCCCTTGTGACTGCAAACACACCCTCATATGCATGCTGAGCCAGACTGAAAAAAGTCGAAGAGCAACACTTTTAATTAAAGAAAGTTCTGAGCTCACCATTGAGGGCCTTATGGAGACAGACAAACCACAACTCTCTGCCTTTGGTGGCTCTTATGGCTGCCCCAAGGCCACAGCATTGCGCTTTATTTAATAACAATCCAAATGTCAGTCTCCCTTGACAATTAACTGCTATATTACTAAGGGATGCTCATGTTTTATTCATTGGAATATTGTAATGTTGGTAAATATTTGTCCCACCAGCAGATTACCTTGCGGCACACTTGCAGTTTGGTCCTTGAGGAATGCTCTTATATTACTTTGAGCATCAACAAGTTTAAAGAATAAAAGTTTTGAATGTTTTACCCACTTCAATTATGAATTGATCATTTAATTGCATTTAATGGTTATTCTGATAATCTCACTTAGTCAGTTTAGAACTGATTTAGAACACTGTAGTGTTTCTTGATTTCAGTTTGAAGTGGAATAGTTGATATGTTGTGAATTCTGTTTGTGATAGAATGTTTTATGTTTGTTCAGTTGGGGCTTGGATGAAGTCAAGGAAAATGGACTATTTGGGAGTTCCAAAATATTGGGGCTCTGGTTTTCATGAGAAAGGTGGTAAGAGGTAGGAGGGGAAAAAAGGTTTTCTTAAGTATAAAGCCCTTCTTAATACGCTTTCAATAATTTTTTTTGTGAGGTTACAAAAGTTTTTTTTTTTTTTTTGAACATGCAACAAGCCCATTTAAAGTATGATGATTTCGACTAAATGACAGGTACAGATTTATGGTCATGGATCGATTTGGAACAGACCTACAAAAGAAGTTTGAGGGAAATGAAAAGAAATTTCCAAGGAAGGTGGTTCTTCAGCTGGGACTCAGACTTGTAGGTTTCTTTAAAAAGTATTTCAAAAAGTGAAACTTGAATGTTATTTGTTTTTTAAGCTGTCCCCTATGACCGTAGTCTTGTTCTTCACTTTGGCAGAGCAAATAATAGGCTAAAAAATTGACGCTTTGCATATGTATATGTCACCTAAAATTAATTTATTTCACAAATAAAATGTGTTAATTAAAGATGGACTTATTAAAATAAATTGTGCAATACGAGAGGCCACTCTTATTTAGAATAAAATACTAATAATTACAAAAAAACTATACAATATATTTTATAGCCCTTTTACACATTTTTCCTATGACTATTGTGGCATTGCAAGCAGTGGAAGAAAATCTTATATTCCTGTATTATAAAATCTGATATTCTAACATATCTTTCATCTCTCTAGCTTGACATACTGGAGTACATCCATGACCATGAATATGTGCATGCAGACATCAAAGCCTCCAACATCCTCCTGTCCTACACCAACCCCAATCAGGTTTGTTTCAAGCCTTCCACTTGTTTAACAGATCTCTGTTGCCATGGCTGTACGGCTCTAACTGTAGAGACGCAGAAGGCAGTGTGTTTAGAGTGCAGGACTATACAGAGCTCCTGCTTATTTTAATTGGGGAACCAGTGATTTGCAATGTAAGAAACTACTTGTCTTATTTTTTATTTATTTTTTTTCCATCTGTTAATGAGATTTGGGTGGAGAAAAAAAAGCAAAACAATTTAAGCCTTTAATGCGGCTCATAAACTGGAGAGATTAGAGACAGTATTGAAGCTGTCTCTAGCAAATAAGGTTTGGGGGCTGGGCAGGGGCAAATATTTAATTTGAAGATTAATAATGTATCAGTGGTGTATTATTAAGCTGCTATTTTTAAAGTCACAGTTTAAAACTCGGCCTCTTGGGATTAGTCACTACTTATTTGGTGACTCTGAACATCTTTTTTTGAAATTGCAAGGGTGTACTTTTTGCCTCTGAATACATGCATGTCTGTGTTTTATAAATGCATGTATAAAACGCATTGGGTGTTGACTAAATTACAAAAATGCTTAAAGGGGTAATATGATGTTGCTAAAAAACATTGTTTTGAGTGGTGTAATGCAATGTTTTTTAAAAAAATTTCCACATACCATACATTTATAGTTTTTTTTTTTCTCTGCCCTGACATTTTGAAATGTTGATTTTCACAAACGTCATTGTTCTGAAAAGCATGGTATGCTTGGTCGAAAACCTCTAGCAAGTGACGGAAATGTTATGCCACGTGTTATGGCTCAACGACATGGCGGCAATAGCAACAATACCATAGAAAAAAGGTTACAGTTTATTTCTTTGCATAAACATTTGGGTGGTGTCATGCAAATTAGTAGGGGTTAGTGTGCTGTGAATGAGGCGTTTTAGGAAGGCGTAGATGAGTCTTAACTTTCAGAAAGTTAGTTTGGGTTTGAGACATTCATTTTTTTGTGACATTACAGATCTTTATATATTTCACAAATATATGTATGTATATGTAGTGGTAGTGATAACTGAAAAAGTAATTATAAAATGCTGTTTAGAAAATCAGATATTTATTCTGTAACCACTTGAATTTGGAAGAATTTGTTTCTGTTCAAAAATTAAGCAAGTTTTTTATTTTAAGACTCTAGGGTGGACAGTTTTGTATTCTGTATATTATTTATGTGTGTTGGGTTGTTGATGCAGGTGGTTTATAATGAGCAGCCTCATTAACTCATAAACTCCTCATGACAATTTTGTTAAAATAGTTTTTTGAAAAGTTTGTGGTTTGTCGCTGTAGGTGAGCTGGTAATCCTTACTGTTGCAAATTGGTTTATGCAGTTATTTCTGAGACACTCTACCTGGACACATCAAATAGTTTTGCACTTTTGGGGAGGTAATAGGTGCACCTGCAATTTGTGCACTGTCTGTTTGGATATCATTGGAACTCTGTTAACTGCTTCCTGTTGCTTTGAAAACAAAGTGCTAATTGTCAGATCTCTTTTATAAGCGACACATACTGCTAATTGGCAATCAGACTGTTTGCAGCTTCAAATTGGATTTATTTGTAGTAATCTTCAAGTTAGGGTAGACTTTATTATATATTGTGTTATATCTACAATATTTTTTTCTTTTCTTTTTCTTTTCTCTAATTGTTTCAGCAGTGCTTAACATTTTTTGTTGAACAATAAGCATTTGATTGGGCTTTTTTTTTTTTAACCCAGGTATATTTAGTGGATTATGGACTGGCCTACAGATATTCTCCAGAAGGTGTTCCAAAGGAGTACAAAGAAGACCCAAAGAGGTGTCATGACGGGACCATTGAGTTCACTAGTATTGATGCGCACAAAGGAGTCTGTAAGAAATTGTAACAATCAGTTCTATTGATCACTCTTAAGGCTTGTACTTGAGGCCTAATTGAGTCTCTAAAGCCTGAAAAGACTTTTCTCTTTTATTTTGTAGGTAACATATATCTAAGCATTCATTCATATATCCGTGTTAATTATATAAAACATCACATTGTGATAGAAAAATTATAAAGAGAAATCCTGGGCTACCCCTTACAATAACGCTTGACATGTATATTACATTTCAGCCCCTTCAAGAAGAGGAGACCTGGAAATTATGGGCTACTGCATGATCCAGTGGCTCTGTGGCTGTCTGCCTTGGGAGGACAAACTTCAGGACCCACTGTATGTCAGAGACTCCAAACTCAGGTGATTCTCTAACCTCACTTGTGGCATTTCAGTTTTTACTTATTTCTGAATGAAGATCTTATCTATCTATCTATATATATATATATATATATATAAAATACTTATTGGGATAATGAATACTAATATACCTCTTTGTAGTATAACTAATTAATGCCTAATACAGCTAATAATGGATTAGATTTAATGAATTGTAATTATAATTATGCGCTTTAAGATTTTGATTTAGATCCATTTTTAAATATCTTTCTCCTCAGGTGTAGAGACAGTATCGATGAGTTCTTGAAAAGCTGTTTTCCTTCAGAAAATATACCAGGTGAGGCAAAACTGAGCAATTTTGAAGGCTTTCATGTATGCAAAGAGGTGAATTTACTTTCCCTGTAAAATATCAGTTATGTAGTTTGTCTTAAATCTTAGGAAATATATATATTTTTAAGCATATTTATTTAACTGCGTTGCGACTGCGGAAGCACCTGTGAATTCTGCACTTTTACTTTTTGCTCGGCTGCCAAGTGGTAATTGGAGTGACGCACTTTCGAGCTCTGATGCGCAAACAAGAGTGCGAGGACCTCTTCTCTTGATAATGAGTGCGGATCTGGTGATTTAGTCTTAATTAGAGCTAATCTATCTGCTCTGTGCTAATTCCCAGCATATTCTTGCACTTTCTTTAAACTGAAGCATGACTGCATTATACTAATATATATATATATAAAATACTCTTTTTATACACAAAAAAGTGGCTTTGACCACACATACTGCTTCTTCAGTAATTGGAGGAAATGTTAGAAATGCACTTATCAAGAACTATAATCAAAGTTGCATATTTACCTAGAAATAGTGAGATTAGTAAAATTATTAAATACTAATATATTACTATAAAACTGATTCTAAGTCTCATTTAAATCTCATTTTTTATTTTCAGTGTCTGACTTTTTGTGTGTGTATATATACATATAAACAACGTATTGTATCGGTTAGCCAGCTCGACCACAAAACAATGAAATGAATAAAAGATGGAAGTTTTTAAACAAACTTGTTTTTCACCCTTCTCCGTTGTCGACCTCTGCGTTGCTGAGTTTTGCAGTCAATGTGTGGCAGTCTGCACTTTTGCAGAACTTTAGGGCGTTCTTTCTTTGTGTCGTTTAAAAATCAAAGATGTCATTGGCTCCCTTTGCTCAGTCGCTGATGTGATGGCAGTTCTTAAGCCCTGTGACAGCCGCGCGGCAGACGGCGAGATCCCTCCTCAGGCTGTTGTCTTGTGCGTACACGCCGCATCACAACACTGAGGTGATGGGAGGCGGCACTGTTAGCACGACCATCACGACTAATTCTGTTTGGTGTGACTATTTTAGCAGCCGACAGTAAACAACAGTTTGTGAGTGGAGAAGTATAAGGAACAAAGTGACAAATGTCAACCCCTCTCCTCTAAACTTAGCCTGAAGGTTAAAGTTTGAGCGCTTGCTGTGAAGACACTGCCCTACAGGGACTGTTCTGCCTTTCCTGCGCAATGCTAAATGCACAAACATACGTGCACGTGCGCCTTATTAACGTCGGACTTCTGCATATTCATTTGAGATGAACTTGGAGACACAGGGCCAAGTAACTTTCTTTCGCTTAATCGCACACATAAATGCTCTTCGTTTGTTTATTGACCCAGAAGTGTCTTTAACAGTGTGCAGCTGTATTGCCAAGACTGAAAAATAAATCCATCTGCATTAAGATTAAATTGTTGTGCTTAATGTCGTTTTCCTTTTCTAGGGGAAATGAAGAAGTTCATGCAAGAGGTCAAGGTTCTCGGATACACCGACAAGCCAGATTATGCAAAATTGCGAGGAATTTTGCAGCAAGGCCTGAAGGCCATAGGGGCGACCGACGACAAAAAGCTGGACTTCGGCGTGTCGACCAATGGTGCAGGCCTGCCCTCTGTCAAGGTGAGAGCCACCTTCAGTACAACATCAAAACACCAACCTCTGTCGCGCTCCCTCATTCACGGTGCATTGAAAATTCTATGACAGTCCCTTTTTGAAGCCCGCCGTTTAGAAACGAGCCCATTTCAACATCCTATAATTTGTTTACCTGTTGAAAGCAGATTCAAATTTGAAAATGCCCACACACGATCCAAGACTAATTGCTCGGGTTAGTAGGAAATGCTGTCGAGTGCATTGATTTTCAAATACGATTAACGTGTGATGCTTTTAACAAACGTTTCTGGAGCTTATTTGGATTCTTTCTAGCAGTCGACATACAGGCTTGCCCTCATTTTACCTCAAAGTGTCCTGAAGTTAATATAGTTATGAATTAGGTATTTATTTTCAGTATTTCTCTCTGCTTTTCTAATGGTGAAATTTCATTTGTCCTTACTTTATTATCCTATATTGCAGTCAACACCTTCAGGGTGTCAGCTGGTATAAGATCTTACTCCTCTGAAATGAAGAGGTTATTAATCACTGTTTTGTTTTGTCTGGTTTTCAAGTTAAACGATCTTTAGAAGTGAATTCTGCAGCCATGGTGTTTCTTTTTTGTGTATTTCATGTAAAACAAACCGTCCGAGCCCGCAAAGATGCCCTTGATGGCATATACTTTGGGAAAAACGATAAGACTGTGGCTTCATTCATGGGGTCCGGCACAAAGAGCTCTTGGCAACAAAGCCGTCTGCATCTCAGGTTCTCTCCAGCACCCGGGTGTTTATCCCAGTGGCCCCTCCTCTTCCTCCCACAGACAGGTCCTGAGTGCCTGTGTTTATTCCCTGCTAATGTATCACAAATTTGCTGACACGGTAACCTTGGAGTCGGCGCGGGCCGGCAATCAGTGAGCCGCACTTACGACAAGGGAGGGGACGGACTCTCCTCGCTTCCCACAATGCAGTTTGCATATGGAAGGTGCCACCAGGGAGCTGGCCCATGCCAGCTGAGGGTTACCTGCCCACTGCCGTTATTGTATGTAATTATCGAGCCAATCTGTTCAGCTCAGCAGGGTCTGGATGGTAATCATGAGGCAGCAATTGGCAAAATGGAAGGGAAATGTGAGGGGGTGTGGGGGGGGCTGGTAAGGATGATAGTTCAAGTCCAAGAGAGGGGCGAGCATTCATTATGCAGTCTGAGTGAAGAAAAGGGAGAATTTGATTGCTGTCGTTAAGTGCATCTTCTTCATAACCCCTGGTTCGGTTAGTACGATTTCTTTGAATTGAGGACTTGAGCTTCTATGCTAGAATTTTCATTTGAGGAAAAAAAAAAACAAGGATTTTTGATTGATTGAAATTGTTCAAATAGATTTACTTATTTGAAACTTTATTGTTTGGAATTTTAAGAAAAATTCCCAACATTAAAATACCAGAACTGTTCATGTCTCTGAATGTCTCGTTCTCTTTATTTATTTATTTATTTATATATATAATTTTTTATATTTAACATATGTTGCATATAAGGCAAAGTCTATTGTTTATATGGTTAGATTCTATATATATATATAGTGCAGCTATTACTCTAGTCTTCAGCATCTCGTGATTCTTCAGAAATAATCCTAATATGCTTTGGTGCTCAAGAAACATTTCTTATTATGATCAGTATTTAAAACAAGCATTGTTTAATGAATAGAATGTTCAAAATAACAACATTTTTGATCAGTGTATATGCATCCTTGCTAAATAAAACGGTTTCCTTCCAAAAAATAATAAGTATCCTAACCCCAAACTTTTAAACGGTAGTGTAAATGTATTGCGTTTGACATTCAAATGATTTTATTTGTTCTTGCCAGATTTACTGGATAGCTAAATTGTAATTACGTTTTCTCAAGCGTTCACAACACTCAAGGCTCACATAATAGTTTCCATGTGTGTACTGAGCAAAATGCCCCTTAATATTTGATTTGAACTTCCTCCAAGGTTGCTCTAGGCAAGCAAACTGACCACTGCTCTTCCATCTTTTCCATCCCCTTGTTTGTGTCTTTATGTTTGGTTAGAAGACTCCCAAGCGTAAGAAGGCAGAGGAAAAAGGCCAGTCTGCTGATGAAACCGAAGGCGTCCCTGCAAAGAAGAAAAGAGCTCCTCCTCCGAAGAGTAAGTCAGGTTTATAGACTAACCTGTTCACCTATTATCATCAATATCAGTAATGTTTTAAACTGAATGTGTAATCTGCTCAGATGTGAATGGAGCTAAAAAGACGGCAAGTCCTGCAAAGCGCCCAGCGAAGAAAGTAGCTCAGGCCTCATCTGAGCCAGCGGTGAAGAAAAGCAGAGGAAGGCCTAAGAAGAACTCTTAATCCTTCTTCGCACATGAGTTCAAGTTGTTTCCTTTTTGTATCTTTTAAATTGTCTGGTCTGTATTTGTTCTCTGTGGTTGAATTTTCTTAAACTTTAGCAGGGTGTTGGGCACACTCTCTCGCAGTGAAATGATAATAAATAAGGGTAAAAAAAAAAAAAAAAAAACGAAACGACAGTGGCTTTGAGTTGTGAGTTATTTTCATTCCTTTGTAATGCCTTGAATAATCAAGCCTATGCGGATGAGGTCCAGGGGGGATTGCTTTGCCCCCGATAAGGAAATCCCTGAAGGAGCTCAGAGTCCCGACTCTTCCCCCGCCACATTTTCCCCCTTGTTGTTGTGCTATGAAAGCCTCTGTGCGGCTGGCACTCCGACGTCTGTGGGAGAGGCGAGCTGGTCTTTGATACCTGCATCGAGGCAAGCAAACGTGTGGCAGACGCCACTGAGCTGGGTACGTGCGTTTGGTGAAGGGGGCTCTGCTCCTTTCCGCTCGGCTGCCATTTGATCAGGTGGAGACAAAAGACTAGCACTTGGGTCCTACTTTCTGTGTCACTCTCGCTTGAGTCTTTCTTAACTTCCTGTTCTCCGCTAGGAAATGGCTTCAAAGAGCTATCATTAAAAGTTAGTTGTGGCTGCACCACTTGTTATGCATTGTAACTTTATCGCTGGTTTTGATAACGCACCGACAGCGTTCGCAGGCGTATTTTTAGGTCCAAATGTCATCTTGAATTGTTTGCTTTGTAATCGTGGTAAAATTGATATGACATTGAGGGGACAGGAATAATTTGATGAGGACAGGTTAGAATACATGAATAATAGATATGGCATGTATACAGGGTCGTGACTGGAAGAGCATAGTTATGTTTTCCAAGAGTTTGGGGAAATGCACTTGTAATAGCTAGAAACAAATTCAGTCGTGTGTGTGTGTTTTTTTTTTTTCTTAACACATCTCATGATTCAGTTCTTTTTCACACGCTCTGGTTTTGATTTGATTCTTAATCGCATTCTGATTTATTTGGTTATATTGCAATTAGAATGTCTGTTTTGCTTACAAATGACGAAATAACCAATCTGTTCAATCTTTGTCATAAATTAAACAGCATCAGAAGAGAGCTGTGAAAATGTAGCATTTCAGACTGATTCAAACTTAATTTATTTTAAACTTTTATGCTCTGGAAGAGTCATTTGCTTTGAATTGTACACCAGTCATGTTGAATGTTGCTGTTTTTTTTTTTTTTTTTTTTCTTTTTTTTTAAATAGGCGTAGGGTAAAAGATTGATTGTATGATTTTTGGGAACCAACATCTGGATTTTTACAATGAAATTCAGAATAGTTTTTTTACCCAGCCCTAGATGAATCTGAATTTTTACATTTTAATTTATCAATGCTTCAGTGAGATCTGTGAAATTTGTGTCATATCAGTAAACAAAAAACATTAAAACCTAAGTAAGGAACATTAACTGTTTTCCCCAAACCATTGCAAATTAAGCTTAAATTTGTGTAGTTCCTCCAAAAAAAAAAAAAAAACTTTTTTTTTTTTTTAACACAAAACTGATTGCAGTTGTCCATCTCCTCTAGGTCGAGTCAGATGCAGCAAAAAAAAAAAAAGCTGTACACAAAAATCATTGTTGATGCTTTTATACCCAATTTGCTCATTTCAGAGCTCCTCTGAGACCAATCTCCCACCTTTCACCCTCTCTGGTTTCCTTGCTGAGGGAGACCAGAGCCTGGGTTGCCTTGTTAACTCTAGTTAGACTCTGTTGGCCCAGCGAGAAGAGTGAAAAAGGAAGATGTTTCTCCTAATGTTTGTTTTCAGAGCAGAGCCGCGTGAGCCCTTAGCTGATGCCGGCATCGATTGTTCCAACAGTGAGGACTAAAGTGCACCCCTGTGTGCTTTCTTCCCCTTCCTCACCACTGACCTTCAGGGCGCACAGCCATTGCTCCGCAGTAGGGGGCAGTAGTACATAATGACTGCACAGCTGGGGGGTGGAGGGTGGGTGGGAGAGGCAAACCTTAAACACAACATTACCACCTGTACCTCACCGGAGGACATGCTGCTTTGATGGGCCTGACTGTGGCCATTGATTGACCTGTGTTTATATCCACTCTCTTAGTTTCTCAGAGTTTGTCTTGGGCTGTTGGGGTTTGCTGGAGGGCTGCATGCTGGAAAATAATTCCTCCATGCAGAGGTTTCACTGGCTCTCTGCTTTCCTCAACATTTTGGAAGGGGGTTGGTTGTTATTAATGGTTACTTGTGCTCTTGGGTTGAAACTTTTGACTATTATTGGGTAGGCATACTCTTAAACTTTAAATCATATTAGGAAATGGCAAGAAAGTTCTCAGTTTATGCAATTTATTACATTTAAAATAGTGTGAACTATTTATTGCTTTACATGTAGATAGGCAAAATTGCAGGGACCATGTATGTTTATTTATTAGCAATATATTACCAGTCAAACGTTTGGGCTCATTGAGATACACATGTATTTATTCATTTTATATTATTTCGAAAAATGTGTGCATTAAATTTATTACGAGACATTTTTTGTATTGTTACAAAGTTAATTTTCAAGTAGATGCTCTTCTTTGCAACTTTTCATCAAAGGATCCCCCCCAAAAAATCTAGTTTTGACAAAAATATTTAGCAGCACAAGAGAATTCAATATTCATAATAATAAGAAATCATTCTTGAGCACCAAATCAGCATGTTTTCTGAAGGATTATGACACTAATGGCTGCTATTACAAAAAGGAAATATAAATTGTAAAAAGTAATAAAATATGAAAGTAAAACAAAGTTATAATATTTTACAATATTGCTGTTTTTCCTGGATTTTTGACCAAAAAAGTTAAATTTATTTGGGAAAGATAAAAAAAAAAAACATTCTTACCAACCTCAAATGTTTGAACAGTAGTGTGTGTGTGTATTTACTGTAAATTGCTTCATGTTTTTGCTTTTTCTGTTTTACAGAAGCATGTCAATTCACCTAGATTGGTTTCCGGTGCCAAGTGATTTTAGGAACTTATGGCTGCATATTGGGAACTACGGTTATGCTTATTTTATATTTCAACATACAGTGGCATGTCAACATACAGTTGACATCGTATGTTAAAAAGAGAAGGGGATTGTTGGCAGGCAGCACTGATAAAATGGAAAAATTAAAGGTTGTCAATGATGGTTCCAAGCTAATTATAATCGCAGACTTCATACTTTTATACTTTGTTGTGGTCATTACTTTTCTGTTAAGGCATCTGATACATTTGTCCGGCTCGTGTCTTCATTTGTATTTTTTGGGGGGCATAAAAGAATAGATTTGTTTGTTTTTGTTTTTTTTCTGATTTATCAACACCAGCTCTATTTTTCTTCTCTCTTATTCTTCCCTCCTTTAGATGAAATAAATTTCACTGTTATTGTGTTTGTATTTATTCCCGTCCCCATGTGCCCCCATTCCGAAATACCCACACATGGAAAAAGAAATTTTACATGGCAGAGAGAGAAAGAGCTCTTTCAATGCAGTTATGGTACATTTGCGATTCTAGTTGTGTGTAAATATTAGAAAACAGCAGGTTCTCACATTCACCGAGGAAAGGCATAGCAATGGGGCTAAGACGTGCGTTCTTATCGGTATTGTATTCACACTACACCGTCCTCCTGCTGTTTCTAATCTGCCGCCGCCGCTGTGAGCAAAACTGGACAGGCATTTATTGTCCCAGCAGGGGTATGCTTGACAAGAGAATGTTAAACACTCCACTACCTGCAATTTTCAAAGGTGATACTACACATGATAAAATGTAGATACACGCTTAATTTCTGTTTTGGGGGAAACAGGGGAGAAACTCTAAAAAAATAAATAAATGAACTGATTTTTCATTTTCTTTTCCACATTATAGGCCGGGTTCTGCAGACGTGGTGTGTGCTTTTACTGTGTGTACGCTGAAAAAGCTGTGTCTCGTAAGCCGTCGATCCTCCAGGCAAAAGACTTGTCCAAAACGAAAGTGCCAAGTCCAAGTCTGCGGGCCAAATTGCAATCTTTAATTCGATTTACCCTTGGCAGCGGTGTTGAGTGGGTTTAGTGGTCATCAAAAAGACATGTTCATCAGTGTGAGGCGAGCTCTCTTACTCCAAACTGTCCGTGCCGTTCATCAGGACTCTCTCAGACGACTCCCTCAACCTCTCCGTGTCTCAGACAAGTGATGAGTGCCAAGCACAGACCCAATAACTGCTGGTGACATGGGCGAGAAAATAGAAGAGGCAGGAGTCTTAATTAATGTGACACGGACACGTATCTCATGCCCACTGAAAGATATCTAATGAAGTGCCGGTTGATGTTCTAATGAACTCTGAAGGGGTCCTAAAGAGGATGTTCAAACTTGCGTTCCGCCCCGTTAGCCCGTGATCGTTGTCTCTCAGTGATATCAAAATCGCACTGCTTAAAAAATACGCCTGGATGCTTGCTCGCGAGCTACGGGTCTTCGATTAGGTCCCACTGTCTAATGGTCTTCACGCTGGGTGTGTCGTTTAAGGAAACAAAACGTATTTATTTAAGCAATTTATAGGTCACTGAACATAATTTTATTAACAGGGAGTCAATTATCTTTCTTGATAGATGGCTGTGGTGATGGAAATGTTACTATGATACTGTCAGTGCTTCAGTGGAGATCAGTGATGTAAGGGTTTGCAATTTCTACGTTTGGTCCATCTTGATTGTTTTGTCCTAGACCGTCACTTTTTCTACAGTAACTGTAGGCAACGGTTCAGCAGAGAGTTGAGACCTTTTCTTTTGCACAGGGCCTATGGGATGCCTGGGGCAATGTCTTGCATGTGGCCTATGGAACATAGTGTGCCTGTTCTGAGGCAATCGAACACCACTGTTGTGGTCAGTTTGTGGCTGTATTTGTCACAGTATATTATGAACTACCTTTAACAAGCTTTGGCTTTTTCAGCCTCTTATTAGAAGTGTCATTTTCAGCATTTGAGAAAAGAAAATCATGGCATAGGTAAGAAACAGCAATATATTGATTTTTATGAGGATAGCATATAAACAGCATTTAGCTCCTGTTCTTTTACAATACAATATTAAAATAATGTGTGTGTGTGTGTATATATATATATATATTATGTGTGTGTGTGTGTGTGTAAATATGCATAAATAAATAAAAACACACACAAAATATAAAATGTGTGTGTGTGTATATATATATACGTATACATACACACACATTCATATATATGATACAAATATGCATGCGTATATATGCACTATGCATATGAGATGTAAAATTGTTATTTTAAATATTGTCTAAATTGAGTGCAAAATAAATGGTATGATGTTTTGTATATCTCTGTATTGATTTTATATGTTCTCTAGAGATAAAATGTTTAAGTTGATGTTTGTTTCCATTTCTTTCCAGGATTATGATGATGAACCGTCAGGTTGCGAGAGCCCGCTGAGAGAGTGGTTCCCATAGTATAATGTCATCAGCTTCTCCAGCTCCCAGCATCAGCTAATGCTTGAGGGCTTCAAACAGCCCTGCGGCTTTTATTGTGGTGTCCGGCTTGCGGGGAGGAGAAGAAGCGACCAGCTCAGGTTTCATGAAGCACCACTCCTCCTTGACACAAAAAAGGGCCAACCTTGCTGACCCTCTGCCCTCTCCCACCATTGTGTTCTTGCTCTGTTGCTGTGGCTCCAGCCACCAGATTGGTTTGCTCAGGAATGGGAGAGGATGTGTCTGCCGCTCCATCTGTCAGACCGAGGATCAAATAATAGGATTTTCTGTCCTGGAATTGAAGATAATTGCAGTCTCTATTCCGCTCCCTAACCGTATGATATTAACCTTGCGCTCCTGAGCCCACACTGGGGGCAGAACTTGGGCCAGATGGCACTGTGTTTTGATATCCGATCCAGGCGAGGAGGTCAAGTTGAAGTTCAAGTCCAAAGGACCGCTGTCCCTGCCTCCGCTGACACAATAGAGGTGTCATTCAAATAGGACGTCCTTAACATTACTGGTACTTTGCTGGGAGGACAAAAAGTAAAAGCAAAAGAGCAGTTATACATACGGTGCGCTGCTAAGGGTGAAGACGTAAACCATTTATACAAACCGAGAGCACGGTGGGAGAGGCCAGAGGTCAGAAGAGGCTAGCTTTGGGGACGTGAGCAGTGTCAGCGAGTAGATTCAGTATCAGGTTTTTCCTGTCGCATATGGGTGGAGAGCAAGCAAGATAAACTATAAAGCCATTCAAATGTCTCATGTCTCATTGCTGTCCATTTGCTACCTGGAGTTTGTAAGGACTTTGTGGGGGGAAAAAAAAACATAAAGGAATACTGTCCGAATGAGAAGCAGAAATTGCTTCGTGTGATCGACTAACCCCATCACCAAATGTAATGAATGAGCCATTTGGAACACTTTTGATGATAAGTCTGCCTGCATGTGGTACGGTGGCCTCCTGTGGTGGCTTTGAGCCGAATACACAGTAATAATGTTCCTTTTCTCCCATGGTGCTCCTGAGCATGCCCTGGTTACTGTCCCCTTGGTAACATGCACACATTTAGAAAGCCTTACATATGCACCTGCTATGATCATGCCAGTAAGAAGCAAAGAGTTAAATGATATTAAAATAATTGTCATCAAAATTGAGTGAATATGTACAGAATATTGTATTAGAATATATATATATATATATATATATATATATATATACAGCTTTTGTTTTTAACATAGCATCAAAGGAAAAATTAAGAATATTATATTTACAAATAGACTATAT
>JAUCMS010000031.1:5090100-5110411 GCA_032357445.1 Enteromius radiatus | reverse complement strand
ATACAGCTTTTGTTTGTAACATAGCATCAAAGGAAAAATTAAGAATATTATATTTACAAATAGACTATATATATATATATATATATATATATAATTTATTATTTTTTTATTATTTTTATTAGTTTATTTTTTTTCATGGAAAAATTAACCACCCAATTTTCATTAAAATAACACATTCTGAATATTGTAATGGAAAATATTTTATTATTACACATTATAATACATATTGACTTGGCTTGACTTTTTAAATCACCATTGAGAAAAAACTGTAGAACATCTAGATGCATTATGGTAATGAGAATTATAATGTGTGTGATATTCATGGGAATAATGTCACAATGCTAAAAGCCTCCAAGGAAACTTAAAGAGTTTACATTTTTTTGCTTTAATTTTTCACAAGATGACTTTATATATTTATATATATATATATACATAATTTAGTTTTTTTTCACCCAACCCATGGTTGTAGTTTCAAATAATGACCTCCACAATTGTAGTTCACAAACATTTAGAATAAGTGGTCTGTTCCTCTTTTCTTTTTTTCTTCTTCTTCCTTTTTAAATGTTGTGTTTTCCATTTCTTTAATACGTTTATTTTACATAAGCACCTTATATGCTCCTTTTGTGGATGAATGTCTTGATTTATATAGTCATGCTCTCTCTTTCCTCCGCTCCCTCCCCTCCTCTGTGTGCACCTTGCACGGGATGGCGTGAAGTTATTGTAATTTAGCAATGATTTGTCACTGTCATCCTCCAGGTTCCCGCTGTATCCTGAGACCGCGGTTGAGCCCCTCTCCGGCAGGGGTGTTCCGGGGACTGCCACGTCATCTGTACGGGAGCCCCATTAATAAGGGTTAAATCTGGCTAATTGTAATCCAATTAATAACAGACACAATGATCTAGCGTCCGTTTGTTATTTGAGGACCCAGCTGAAACACTTTGGAGGGTTCACGCCCCCCCAGGGTTCTCCCTGCCATTGTCGGCATACTCAGTATGCAAGGCTAGTTTTTATTAAATCGATTGACTGGCGGCCAACGGTAGGCTGCGATGCCAGTGGCCCTCTCCAGTGCGTCTCTGTTCTTCAAAGCGGACAACTTAATGGCAACCCTGGTGTCATTATCCGTACCATATTTCTTCCAATTACCCCTGTAATCTCTCTCTTTCTTTACATTAAAATTTAGTACAGTAAATCACGAAAAGCAGACTTTTATTGTCAATGATATATGCTGTAGTACTGAGTGAGAGAAAAATAGGAGAGTGAACCTATTTGTGTTTATAGCTTTAGAGGGAAGGAGATAAATGACCTGGCTTTTTTTATTTAGTTTTAATGAAGAAGGGATTGAGGGACTCCCTGTCCCGGTGGCATTAATGTGATTTTTCCCTCTCCAAAGAAGCGCCTGCCTGTCCTCGCATTTGTTTGTGACCTAGTTGCGCTGGTCTCCGGAAAGGACATCCGGCTTTGTTTGCGTGAACATCCAGTGTCCTCCATGCTCATAAACACACTAATGGGTTTTTCACAGCGGCAGCTGGACAGGGGTGGAGAAGGAGCGAGCACTTACAGTAAACGATCAGTGTCCCTCGATATTAAACGTCCCTCCGGCCACTAGGCTAAACGATGGTTCCATTTAGACCCTCCCCAAAGCACCCTCCTACCCACTTAAAGCCCCCGCCTCCACCGTCTCCTGCTCCCGTACAAGGCGGCACCAAACAATATTAGCCGAGCCACCTTATGCTCTCCACATGAGTCCCTTCAATCGTTCAGCGTTAATTGGATACTCAGTCCCCAATTAAGTTCTTGGCCCAAAAGGAGAGCATGAAAAAACAAGACAGGTTTAGCTCCCTTCTGTGGGACTTCATTAGACGGCTACTGCTGCAACATCCTTGGGGAGAGAGAGGACAGTGTCGTGTGCACACACACACACACACGCATGGTAAACACAATAGGCCGGTGACACGGCTCGAGCGAAGGGGCTGCAGCGTTGAGAGAGTGAGGCTGGAGAGAAGTTAATTACACACTGTGTGTTTCTCACTCGTGTGAAATATTTGGAATTCATTAGCAAAATCAATATGCCTTCAATATCCGTGTAGAAACACAGAGTGTGTGTTGTAGTGTTAAAGGAATCGTTCGTTTGAATATAGTACTTCTGTCATCCTTTACTTACCCACATAACATGCTGAACCTGTGATTTTGGTGTCTTCTGTAGAATACTTTTTTTTTTAGTAATGCAACTGAATAAGGATCGGAAAACAGTTTCAGGCACCAAATGACAAAAAGGCTCATAAAGTGCTAAATACCAAAGCCATTGCTTTTAAAGATGCTTATTTGTGATGTATCACATGCTTATTTCTTTGCATGCGTCTGTTAAAATGGAAATGATTGGTATATATTAGGTATTTTGAGCACCTAACCCCACCCCTGCATTTAACCTAACCACTATATCAAAAATATAAAATGCATAATAAGCAGATAATAGTGATGCACAAGGCACTACACCAGGATTCAGTTTTTGACACATTGGGAACGAGAACATGTTGCAGATTCCAAGTCTTCTGGGGCCAGTTGCATAAACATAGCCACTATGTTCACCCAAAAATGAAAATTACCCTATTTTTTTTGCTTTGCAGTGAACAAAACTTATTTTCCTATGCCTACAACATTCTCTGGAATCTCACTTTCTCATGAGCACATGAATGACGGTTAGCGCAAGAATTTTTTTCAAGATATTTTTAAATACCAATATTTTTCTTTCACAAACTGAAGCATAACTTCAGAAGGCCTTGTAGCCACGTAGAGTACTTTTTATGATGGATGGATGCACTTTTTAGGCTTTAAAATATCAGCCTTCATTCACTGACATTATAAAGCCTGGAAAAGCCAGGACATTTATTTTATATAACTATGACTGTGTTTGTCTGAAAGAAAAAAAAGTCATACGCCTGAGTTGGCTTGAGTAAATCATAGGTTAAATTTAATTTTTGGATCAAATAGACATTAAAGACTATCAAAAGAGCAGGTTAGGTAGCAGATTAATGAACTATTATTCTTTTAAATTGTAATTTCTTTAAAAAACTGGTCTGAGTGATTCGTTCACAGATTTGGTTGCAACAGCTAACATCTAATCACTTATTAAAGGGAAAACGTAACTGAAAATGTTATATTTCTAACACAAAACTATCATATGGATAGTTTTCCCTTGGACTACTTTTATTATACGGATTACACTTGGTTTTGGTGGCCCCCTTTTAGAAATTCTGTTATCTATAAATACCTTTACAACTACACAACATGTCAACTACTATTACTGGATAGCTGTTACTAGTAACTGTTAGGGTTAGTAAAATAAGTTTACACATACAGTACTTGCGCAGTTGCTTCTAATCAACTGAATCATATCTAATGGGCACCATCAAAGTAAAGTGTTACCATTATACTTTAATGGCTTAAAAAAAGCTTGAAAACCTCTATGCTTATTCACAATAACTGCATGCAAAAGTATGACAGGTACATTAATCAAATTGTATTTTTTAGTTCCACAGAAGAAAGTCAGTAAATGAAAGCATGTTGATCTTTAGTGAACTTTTCTTTTAAACGCACGTTGAATTTTACCCTCTGTGGATGAAAATGTGGCCTCAAACCAGTCCGCTTGTGTTTACCGCCTCTATATTTTGCTCTCGCATCCCCCTCCCTCCCTCTCTCTTTGCAAAAACGAGGCTGTAGTTTACTCATAAATTCATCAGGCACAAGGTTTGCACGTAACAATTTGTGACTCGCGTGTCTTTTCATTTTAAGGATAGTAGGACATGGACACCGCCGCAAAACAGCATGCTGTATACTGTAATGAAGTTGATTTTTTTTAATGTTTCTGCCACACAGGATAAAAGGCAGGCTAATCACAAAGACCAGCCCACCCCCCAATCAGTTGCTATTTATTTTGACTGGAAGCTCCAGCTAAAAGTGATGGCAGTGAGCATGAAGCGTTTCAGTCGAATCAGAGCTCACTAGATGTTGATTTTGTGTTTGCTGTTAAATTCCTCGCTGAATGACGAAATGCTGTGTTCTTTGTTCAGATAGGTAACCTCTTTTTTCTTTGTCTCTTTTTTACAGGTACTGAAATATCTATTAACACGATGGCTGTTGTTCCCTGTGGTTGGCATGGAAATAGTTATCAGGGTAATGTTAACTTTTAATGCATCTATAAATTTACAATTAGATGGGTTCTTAGCAGTGGATAGTGCCGTCTTCTCCAGACTGTTTTTCCACAGGGTGGTGATAGCATGTTGGTGTTGTCCTGAAGCTTGCCTGAAGACTGCCTTGAGGGGAACCCCTCAGAGGAGTCCATGAGCCTACTGAACTTCCCTCCCTTCACCCCACTTCAGCCAATCGGCTGCCAGCAACTGCGCAAGCCTGGCTAACCGCTTTGGAAGATGTTTCTCTGAAATGTAGGTAGAAATACGAGTGGGTGTATTTGCTCGGTTTTAATTTTAATGAAGTGAAAATGCAGGAAAGCACATTTGCACAGGGGAATGGGAGTAGTTAACCGTATTATCCTTTTAGATTTTAAAGTATTGTTTCAAGTTCAAAACAAGTTAAGCTTTGTCGACATCATCAGTGGCATGCTATCGATTACCACAGAAAATCATTTTGACTCGTCCCTGAGTCTGTAAAAACAAGCAACTGGATTTATAGTAATGCACTTACAATTGAAATCTACTGGGATGGCTTTTTGCATTGTTTAAACAATGTTTGTTAATTAAAGCCATTATTTTTATTATATTATTATTTATTTATTTTTTTTGTTAAATTATTTGTGCATACTGTGTATGGTCACAGTTCTGATGGCTTGATATATTATGATTCAGACAGAGTATGTCAGCATATATAGAATATAATTGCATACTTGACATCATCCTCTGTATTACAGTATAATAGCATTTATTGAGTTTTTTTTTCCCTTTTTGTTGTATGTATTTTCAGTTTAAATTAATTTATTTTTATTTATTTATTTTTGAGGTGGAGTGTAAACAATAGTTTTTCTCCTGTATTTTTATAAAAGTTCAATAAGCAGATTAAGAGAGGAAAAAAACAATAATAGAAGCAAAATGAAAATAAAACAATTTAACATATTTTAAAAAAGTACATCTATAATTACAAGTTACACTTACAGTTTGAAAAATGAGTATCAATTTTGAGATTTGCTAAATACAGCATTTGTGTTGATATCTCGTTTTTTAACTTTGGGCATATTCTGGCCATATAGATGTCACTGTACATGGTTTGTTTTTGTTGTCACAATATATAGGAAAAATGTGTTATTTTCAGTGGTAATTGACATGATGACATGTACAGGATTGGCATGTAAGAGCTAACTAAATTTATTGATTAAATGGGACTCAAACCATAGTATATCGTTGCCAACTTCAAATGATAGCTGAAAGACTAGCTAATCATTTTGCACTCTTGTTCTGCGCTTAGCCTGCTGAGAAAAATCAAACACACCCTCTGTCTCTGTCTCTCTCTCACACACACACACACACACACACACACATAGTACATGAGTTAAGAAACCACTGCCTTTGGTCCCCAGGCTAGAATCAACAGCTCCTCTTGATGACACGTATATGTGCGATCTCCCACCTATGTTAATCACCTCTTCACACAAACCGCTCGCTTCACAGCGCAATCACATCCGTTAACAGCCACCCTCACACTCTCTGTGCAAATGGAGCACGACTCCAACCCAGCAGAACCCACCCTGCCTCTGCGTAAGGGCGAAAACATGCCCCTGTGCCCTGCAATAACTGGCATTGCATCACACAGTGTCCACTGCACCGTGGGTATAAATCTTTGCTTTTTAAGTATCTAGAGGGGCACATTTCTGGCAAATCGAGGGCTGTAAATTTGCATTTAGAACTCCCAACCATGTGTTAAAAATCCTGGTGCTTTGTGTTTGGACTGGGCTTCAATTAAAACAAGATCCTTCTGGCTTGCGGGACTCAGATCTTTGGTCAAACACATTAACTGCCATTTCTCTGCCAGGATATCCAGAGGCATGTCTTTAGGGTTCCCGAGAAGTTAGAAAACAGTTCTTTCTTTAAGACACTGAGGGAGAAATGGACATTATTGGAAAGCCCTGGGCAAGAGTACTACATTCTGCCACCGTTTATTCATACACCCTGTGATACTCTTAGAAAGACTCTTGTTATGTGATGCAATGGGTATTACACATACCTAACTGTAATAACAACATTGTTTTAATATGAAGGAATGTTCCATATTTAATTTTACAGGTGTCTTACCTGTATTTAGAATTATGTGTGTGTGTGTCTGTGTCTTGCACACAGTTCATGTTTTCCATGTTTTGGAAGCCATATAGATTTTGAACAACATGGGGTAAGAAAACAGAATTGTCATTTTGGTGAAATGTCTCTTTACTGTAAGTGCAAATATTAGTCCATTGCATCCCCTTTAAACATTGCGCCTTTTCGATTATAGACCAGCATAAAACATGTTGTTCAGTAATCTATTCCCTTCTAGCCGGTCTTGTATCCTGTCATATAGCACGACAGTTATCACCTCATTTTCAGCTCTAATGCAGTTGTTGTTTTTGGGTGCTGGTGTAATCACCAGCTTGCCATGTCCTTGCTTGACCAGATCATGGCATGTTCAACACTTCACCATCTGTTGTCTCTTCTTTTTCCACTGCGCCTAATTGCATGTGTGCGCAACTCATCATGAACATAAACCCTGCTTGTTGTTGTTGTTGTGTTTTTTTTTTTTGATGTTGTGCTAATGGTGTGTTTGTGTGCGTGTGTTTAGGGGAAGATGAGCCCTGTTGGTTTGTCCAAAATGTCCTTGGAGATCGGATCTGTGCATCTTTCCTGTAATGAAGCTCCACAGAGGGCGGTTGAAGGGAAAGGGCCATGGTCCTCTGGGTCAGCATGCTTCTAATTGGGTCTTAGTGGTCTCTTAATGTTGGAGGTTCCATGACCTCCTGTGGCCACTTTGTAGTCAATATACTAGTATTGTTCATGAGGCTCTACAAAACAAGTAGGATCTCACAGCTAACATCTGCACCTCAGTCACAATATGCGTTTTATTTATATTTATAAGGAAGTAAGACTTGATTATGTAGTCAAATTGTCCATTGTGCTTATTTTAGATTGGTTTAACAGCATCTATGGCATGCTTGTTGGTAGAACAGCCTTTGAAATTTAAAACCACCTCTAATCTTTTATTTCTCTCTTTTCCGTCACCTGTGAGGAACTGTTGCCTGTTAATTTCCATATCCCCCTTTTCCTGAAATGATACTTTTGACAAGTGTCAAAAGGCTTGTTTTCTGATTTTTCTGAGGTAATTTATGGGGCATGGCAGGGCTTCCTTAAAGATATATTTTGCTTTTCATGTCTATCAGGCCGGCTCTAGACAGCGCTGGCTATGTGGTGAGAGGTGTTGGGTGGAAGTGTTCCATTGGAGAGCAGCATCGCAGCATCAAAGCCCCCTGTCAGCTTAAAGCTAGACATCACTGGGATAGATGGTTTTGTTTTGAAACAACAGACAGGAGCTGCCAGCATGACACCAGTGTTGGCTAATTGATACAAAAGTATCTGATGTTGACTTACAAAAATTTACAACTGGAAAGTGCTTTTTTTTTCTTTTCTTTTTTTTTTTAGTACATATAAAGTATTACTTGTCTCGTAGTCTTGTACCTTTAGTTAGACCTTATGGCATGTCGAGTGTGTATGTGTGTGTACGTCATCTTCAAAATACACACACAGCCGCAATATTTAGTGGTTCAACCACAATTTAATGAAGCTACAAGAATGGTTTTTGTGCCCCCCCTAAAAAAGACTAATTATTAAATAAGTAAGTTTCGTTGTTGCCTATTTAAATGCCAGCCTAACACAAAATAAACAAGTGCTTCACATCATCACAATTACTTTTTTGTTGAATTAAGTATGACTTGTGGACCCCTGTGTTGACCAATGAACGTCCAACTGAGCTTTGAGCGATCAATTTTTTAGTATAGCTTTATTTTTAATCTTCCTGTGTCATCCCAAGTCCTCTATTAACGCTTCAGTCTGTTTTGGGTTTGTTTTGATGTCTTGGAGATGGACGACCACCTCACCAATAACACTGTAATTTTTTCTTAGTCTCTAAAGAGCCTTATATATGCCTTAAAGAAAGTATATATTTCAAAGCAAGTCAAATAAATAAATAAATAAATGAAATATTGTTGCCAGACTTGGGCCCTGTATTCATCTTCATTCTGGGTTCAGATTTCACTTTTGGGACCATCGCAGCAGATCAGATGACACCAAGCGAGCCAAGAAGGAGTGTGCCCTTGACTTGTGTTCATGCCTTTCTGTGTGTGCGTTTCTCTCCATCTCTCTCATCCTCTGTTTATCATGTGCAGGTTCCGCTTTGTGTATACGTCCTGTCTGTCTCAGACTGGTTGGAAAGGTTGGAAGATTGCTGATTTCCCCGAAGAACAAACGGTACCTGCAGGCCCCATTAAAGCCATCTGTAGCGTGCGTCCATGTTTATCTGCTCCCGCATCCTCCGGGAAGACTTTTTTTTTTTTTTTTTTTTTCTCCCCCCACCACCGCACCACTGGACTCCAGCTCCTTACCGAAGACCTATGGCACGTGTCCCCAAAGTGCCTGGCCCCGATGGCCCCCTGTAGGTTGGCGCCATGGTGTGCCAACTCCCTTCGTCTGCCAGCAACCTTCAGGTCCATTACCGTTCGCTATCAGCGGGGACCAAGCTGGGGGAGCCGACAAAAGTGGCATTTCCAGAGCGCATCAACATACTATCCCTCAAGCGCTGCAGGCCTCGTAAAATTGGACTTATGGCTCGGTTGCCAGCATAAATAAGTCCCTTTGATAGTTAGGGGAAGAAGTTATGACACTCTTGGGTACGCGTGAGGGACAGTGGCACTGTCATCTCATTCCTGCTACCCTGGCACCCTGGTGCCTCTGATCTTTCTGCCGATTCAGGGCACGCTCTCTTCATTACCGCCGGCCACCGGGGACTTGTTTTTTCTGCAAGATTAATGAGTGCCGCGGAAATTCTCCAGCGCATCTCGATAATTAAGTCTTTGTTTATCAAAAAACAAGTTATATTAGGAGCAGGAAATTCGCAGTAATTATTCATAATCCTAACAATTCAAGTGTAGCTACCTCATTTGCCTGTGTAATTCTGCTTTTTAATTTCTTGCATACATTTGCATATTAATTTTGCCCGTTGGCTGCTGCAGGCCTCTGACAGTAATTTTTTTTTTTTTCCCTTTCCGCGTGATGTTTTTCACAGGGTGAGGCTCAGTCGGGTGGCATTTCAGCTGGGTGTAATGATAAATTATGAATTTTTCTAATTTGCTGCATAATGAAGTAACCCCTTCCGATCCATTTCCTCTTCCTGCGCTGCGGCTTCAGGCCCATCAGATGGTTGTCGGAGCGTGTTTCTTTATCTCTTTGAAATGGCCATGTGGTCATTAGAGACGGCGGTGCCACGCGGGTGTCAAAGGCTGTTTCTCCAGTCGGGGTGAGAGATCGTCAGTTCCCTGGCATCCGCTCCAGCTATGCGCAATGCCTATCCTCATTTCCACTTCGCAAATGGTGTCAACTCCCATTTTCATCGAGCCACTCCAGAAGAGTCGGAGGACCTGTGTCCAGTGCGAGTTGTGTACGCCGCGTACGAGTGTTCGGTTGATGAATGCATCTCAAAGACAGACTGACGTCCTCCAATTTTTTCAGTGCGGTCTTTAAAGCGTTTACTGTTACACAGAGTCGACTGGGGCTGTCAGAACAGAATGAATATTGATGATCTTAAGCATCATGAAAGCAGGATGTTATGCTTGAAATTCATCAGCCCACTTAAAGCACATCAAAGCCACATCACATACTGAGGCACTTTGGAACTTTTATGCTAAAGTTTTGGGGTTCTGTTATGTGTTTGACAGATAATCATTTGGATACAGTCAGGGATGAGTGGACATGTTAAAATGCTTAAGCCAACATTTAAACAAATCAGCTCAATATTTTGAGTCTTTTAATTTCAATGATTAGGTGATTTGGTTCACAAAATATGAATGATTCACTTGTGAAATAATGTGCCATTTTGGGTTGCTTTTCAAACAGTACTGTTGTACGGCTTCTGAAGACTAAGAACATTATGAAAACAATAGTTACATTATGTTTTAGGCTGTTTATTGTTACTTAGGGGTGAAAAAAGCTTAGGGAGCTTGACCAAGAAGAAATCTCAGAGCGCTTTCCTCTGTCAGAATGCAAAATTTGTATTCTATAGAGCATTTACGTTTCTGTAGGCAGTGCAACAGATGTGCGAGTCACCACTGCTATGATACGATGATACCGGTGTAACTAGAAAACGAGTCCTCTGAGTGTGCGGTTTGTTTGGACTCTACTCTGCTTTTCCTCCATATTCCCATTCTGCCGCCTGTGAATCTCGCTTTACAGTGTGTTTACTGCAGTCAAACAGATACGGGGTCTATTTGCTCTAATCTAGTCTCCTTGTGACTTTGATAGTGGGTCCGCAGGGGTATTTTCTGCTGCGTTCATGTCCATATTGCTGCACCATGTGCAGATTACAAAATATGCATTCTCCTCATGTTCAATAGTTTTTGATGCTTAAAGGGATAGTTCACCAAAAGAGAAAAAAAATGAAAATAGTTATTTTGTACTCACCTTTGTGCTGTTCCAAATCTTTTTTGTTTTTCATGCCATGGAATTTTAAAGAACTCTACAGACAATAGACTTTAATAGACTTTTACATATAAATATGGTTCTGAGCCCTTCTGAATTCATGCAATAACTTTGTAATGCTCACAACAAATATTGAAATAATTGACTAAAATCATAATGTCTGCACAAGTATCTTTATGAAGTAGCAAGCGATAAATAATTCATTCTTTTGAGTTGGTTCATTTCAATGAATCATTGATCAAGTTCATAAAATCAATTATGATGATTCATTCACAAATACTGATCCAGTTCCCCTCCTGACTGAATGATCCAGTTACAGCACATAACAGCTTAATAGAGAAAACGATATATCAGTGAATAACTTCATTTATCTTGGATGATATCTTGGAATATGTTTTGTGTTTTTGAAGCTTAAAAATTCCATTAATTTAAGGTGCATTTAAAATATTACTATTACAACACATGTCAGTCACAGATTTTTAATGATATTAGGGTGAATACATTTTGATTGCAAAAACTGAGCACTAATTAGTGAACTCTAAATTAAACATGCACAAATTATACTCTCAGAAACAAAACAACCCTCATGTTTAAACCTTTTTGTTGCCAGATTTATGACAATGACCCACGAGGCGGCACTGTGTCCCATTTAGGCATTATCACGTAGTTTGTGCTTTTATTCATCAGGACCTCTCACCTATGATAATGCTAGCTTTGTACACAGGTTGCGCACGACTGACCTGCGCTTGATTTCCATCCTATTTTCCGATGTCCGTACGTCTAGCTCCTGTTAATGGGGCCATGCCGGTCATTATCGAAATCTAATCCGTTTGGTTGAGGGGACATATGCATAAATAGTGATAAAGAAAGAGGGCAGCTGTCTGTAAAGGTTAGATGGAGATGACTGTAGAGAAAGGCCAATATTGTCTGATAATATGGCGGTAGCACGGCTCTGTAATTATGAGGTGTCGCCCCATGCAGCTGCTTCCGCCCTGGCTGGCACTGGGTGATGACACCAGAGCGAAATATAGCACGGAGGTCTCTCCAAACAGCCCTAGTGTCAAAGGGGTTGACATTTGAATTCTGATGTGCCCAGAGACATTTACATATTGCTCTCATTACCAGACATTTATCCGTGGCTGTACTTCAAAAAAAGCATACAAAGAGTTCATGTTGACTTTTACTGTTGAAATGTAAAGTGAATGCTATCGATGACTGTGTTTCTTTGTTCTTTTTTATCAATTTAATGCAGAATTTTCCACACATGGGTTTGGGAACAGATGAAGAGCTAATAATTATTATTTATACTATTGTATAATTTCAAATCATGATTTGAAATATATTGTCAAGTGAAAAGTGGCACTGTTTATTTCGACGCTAGCTCAAGACCAATTCGTACATATTTTACAAGGTGGCATACGACCTCACTGATATGATTTTGTATGGCTTTTCTATAGTGATGGTTAGGTGTAGGTCATTTGGACAAATTCATACGAATTGTAAAATTTGTACGCGTGAGGTCTTACAAATTCTTTTTAATCACCTTGTCAAATATGTAAAAATGTCCTTGAGATCGAGCTGTTTATTTACATGCATGCCACTTATTAGCTAATGCTAGCAAAATTTTTACATTCACAAATCTTTCAACAATTTTCAACAAATATGTACACTTTTTCACCAGAATTCTGTCAATAAAAGCTTGAAAATTTGACAAGTTAAAAGCTTAAGGGTTTGAATTTTTAAAAGTGAACAATTTTTGACTGAAAATATTTGGATTGTAACTAGATGTGTCTGTATATATAAACAAACAATATCAAACACTTAATTTCATTTAGTTTTTCATTTTTTTATCCGTTTTCTTGCATGCTGTGTGACTCATGAGAGAACGGTGAATAAGTGAATATTATTAAAATGATTAAAATACTTTTTCAACTAAATATTTGACATCTTAGGGGTTCTTCTGACAAAAAAAGTTTCGAGAACCCGTGATGTAAACAATTTATAAGTCAATTAGCCTTTGCTTATTTTAAAATGCTCATTTTTCTGCTAACGTTTTCAGAAAAGACTTGAACTAGAGCTTCGGTTTACATAACCGGCTATGCGGGGGCAAGATCACTGGGGTGAAAAGGTCCCTGTGAGAGAAAAGAGAGAGTTGGAGGGGGATTTGACGTTGAAGTTGAAGCCTGTTCTTTTGTGCAGCCGCTCTTGATCATTTACATCAAGTTGACATTCGGAGAGTTTACTCTGGGGTCTGTAATTGTATTCTTTCTCCAGTTCTGCATTGCCAACCGTGAAAATGGAATCTTATCAACCCTGACCAATTTTTAATGTACAAAATGAATTGGCAGAGGTTCAAAAAAGGGAGCTACAATTCAAATCAGGTGAATGATACATGTATTTTTTCCTCTCCGAAATCCTCCTAGCTGTTAGTCCACCCCCCTCCCAATCAGCCCCCGCTCAGTGCTATCATATTACAATGGATTTATTTTTCTTTCAGGGGAAGGGCAGGAGCCACGAGGGCTGAAGGAGGGTAATAGGAGGTGTTCTAACAGGAGGAAGAGGTTGAATTGCTCAGATTTATTGTAGTCTTAGCGGTGGATGAACTAATTGAATTGATGACCTAAAACAAGGACGAACAATTTCTATTTTGCTGAGATCACTCTGTCAGAAAGATTGAGGGCCATATTTCATTCATCGTACCATAGGTTAGCACTATAGGGTTGAGTTACTGATCCAAGTATGCCTTCTCTATTTGACGCCTTAATATTTGGCACACCTAATTGCAATAAAGGCTAGATCGGTCAAAAATGGATATGACCTTAATGTGGTTTTCACCATGATGATTCGCGTTTCCTGGAGAAAAGGTCACTGCGGTGTTAACGGTCACACCTCAGCTGGTTGTACCTTCATTTTAGGGCCCTAACTAGGCAAAGTTTTGATGGTACGAGCAGGACCTTGATAGAATCTTGGGATGGCTACTCTATATTAGTGATTTGAACTTATAGTGATGCGTCAAATTAGCATTTCCTCTGAAAATATAATTCTTCTTCTTCTCCCTGTTCGGTGGAAAAAACAAAGGGAGCGAAACGAAAGTTATACATATGTTAAAATCACATCGGTGACAAAGATCATGTAGAAGTGAACAGCATCCTCAGTCACGCTTGTGGTGCTAATCTCTCTTTTTTTAAATCAAAATTAGATTTGGAGCAACGGAACAAACAGGGGGCGAGACTTTGGCGTAATATTTTAATCAAATTGTCATGAATGACTGGATACAATTAGAGAAGCTGTCAATCAGAAACGCAGGGACCCTTTTGTTGCTCATCTGTCAGAGGCTCGGATGCAGACAGGGCATGATGGGCCGGCATCGGAGATGACCTTTTCTGGCATCTACGTGTATATGAGCCACTTTCTCCTTTCCTGGTCAGTTCTGTTCTGTTCTTTTACTTCTTTTTATGTGGATTGGGAGTGCTCCGCACCCTGTCAGGCTTATCTTTTCAGGGCTGTGATTGGCTGATGCATCATCAGACGGCAGTGAGGGACAAATCTGCTAATCTTTTTAAATGACATTAGAGCTCATGCAGAGCTGCATAGGCACGTTTGAGAAGGAACACCATCAGAAAAATGACTGCCATGGATGACATGTTCACCCTTATTAAAAGGAACAGCAGCATGCTCTCCATAACCAACCCCCATTCCTTTTTTTTTTCCTTTTATTGTATTTTGCATGAGCACTTTAAAAACTAAACAAGTGTGAAAACGATCACTTATTAGAGCAATTTGGGCTCGAGAGTCCTTGACAGTGTGAATAAACGGCCTGATTTGGCTTAACAGCAGTAATCTTTGAACATTGGGGTGTCTGCGCATGGTGAGATAATCAATTTCTGACACACCTAAAGAAAACAAGCATTTTCTTTCCTTAATTGGGCTATTATAAGTGCATGAGGCATAGACAAACGAGAAAAGCATTTTTTCATCGCTGACTTTTGGGAGGAATGTGTTTGTTTCCCTTCAGTTCCTTTGCTTTTTCTACTTCAATAGAAGAAAACATTTTTTGTTCTTTTTCTTTTTCATTTTTTTTGTCTGGAGAAAAACAACAGACCACAACACAATGGCTCCAAAACAAAAGACTCTGCCCAGTCACACATGTATATATTTTTATCCCAGTGCGCGAAGCTACGGTTCATTCCCCTGAGTCTAGCAGTAATAATATGTGTCATTATCCACGAGTCGGTATATTTTCATGACTGATACGTTAACAGCCTTGACTGTAATCTCCAATAATTATGTAATGGTGAAGTGGATTAATTTGTTAAAAAATTAATGATTGATTTGATATACTGCCTTGGAGACCAAAAGTGCATGCAAACATGCATATGTATTTAACAAATGGGTACATGCTCCTACACCTGGTGCAATTATAATGTGATTCCATACATGATGTTCTGCTGCTGCAACCATCCACTGGTGTGATCTGTCTGTCTATCAGTAGGTATATTTGCGTATTCATTTATGTATCTACTGGTCTGTTTTTAGTTACATTTGGCCTTGCATTTGGTTTGTTCGATTTTTTTTCTTTGCTTTCAGTCTCATTTATCTACATCAAGGCCTTCTTTCAGTTTGGAGATTGAACTGCAGCCAACCTTTACCACTTAATCAGGGGGTTAATACCACTCAGCGATGGTGGTATGTTGGACATATTGAGATGTCAACCCATTTACAAAGTGTGCATAGGAAATTACAGAGGTCCTGTGTCATTTACACTCCATCTGTGCCCTGATGCTATAAAACCGAGAAGGGTGGAATCTAGGAGGGAGAAAGAGGTGTTCATCAAACCAACAGCCCTCCATTCTTGGAACGGCCAGTGCCCCATCTTTTCCCCCTACTTTCTTTCCCTCTTCTCCTCCGCTCCCCCTCTTCCGGAACACGGAGGCAGCCGATCCTGTGAAATATAACTTGTGGTGTCGGCGGCCCGCGCACGCGCTCCAGCAATATGCTCTCACTCAATCAGATTTGCATAAGTAAGCTCTCAGCAGGCCTGCTCCACTGCCCAGGTGCAGGCCTATTTGCATATAGAACTGTGAGAGGGCTCCCTAGAGTCACTTTAGACTCCAGTGGCTGCTGAGTGAGCTTACAGGCCGCGGCACTGGAGATGAAATTTGAATTAAAAACCTTGGCCGTGCTGGTTTTTTTTTTCCTTGTGCAAAGGGGGGAAATGGGGCCGGCGAAGAGGCACGTAGGCATAGAGCTCGGAGACAGATAGATGGGCCGAGATGGGTGGGGTAGATGGATGACTGGACAGAGGAAGCTGGATGGGCCGCTCAGAAAAGCACGGTGAATCTTAACGTGGTGTGATTTTGACTTATGTGTTTGCCATGAGCTTGCTTGTCGGTCATACATCCCCCAGCAGCGACTTTATGAAGTCATAGTGAGCGAATGTTTTGTAATGTAATTTAGGTTATCTTCGGAGGCATTACAGTATGATAAGTGCTGTTTGAGTTTTTTTTTTTCAATGTATTTGTTCAATGTAAACACAAGTGCGCATAACAAGACTAAATCTTTCTCCCTGTTTTAAGAGACAAATGCCTGATCTTTAAGCACTGAACCATTTGTGTGAAACTAGTTATTATATATATATATATATATATATATATATATATAAAATTATAAAAACATGATTTCTGAGATTTGTTAAAAATGGATTTATCTGTTTATCTACAAAGTCATGTATATATATATATATATATACACACACACAGTATCTATGCATTTTTACTACTTGACATTAAACTAAATGAAAATATGAAATGTTACCTTGGAAACTAGCTGAAATAACATAAACTCAAGAAATAGTTTTACATTTTATTTTATTCCATTTATCATTTTATGTCAAGTAATATAAATATTTTTGTATTAATATTTTTTTTAGTTATGCATTTACTGTATGTAACGCATAGAAACCAACAAAATGTATTTATTTTTTTGAGTCTTATTCTTTTATTTATTTATTAAACAGTTTATTCATACCGCTGACAGTAGCAGTTTTAAGAAAGCGTGTTTTTTTGTTTTCTTTGGATGTTGGTCTGCTAAATGGGATATTAAGGACCCTGTTGCATCTCCATGTGGTGTATAATGAGCACATTAAAAAAATCTGCTTAATTATTCTAGTTTGAAGGGATTTGTATGTATGTCATGCAGTTATTGTAATGTATGGCAACACTCAGATTGTTTCAAAGACATGCAAAAACTGCATAATCTGGAGGTCAATACATATGACCTTCACACAACTCCACCTCTAAACTGATTGCTAGAAACAGTGTGTATCTGTTTAATGCTAAGTCATTCAGAATTTATTCAAAAAGTGGAATAAATGGTAGATATGAAACATTGATCAGTTTCAAACTGCAGAACGTATTTAATCTGTAAATAAAGAAAAGAAAAAAAAAAAACAGCCTGACCTTTGAATGGATGCTTCGATTTGATTGTGGCCTGGGGTCAGTTATAGTTATAGTATAGTTATTATGAAGTATAGTTATTTCAGAGAAAAATTTTATGCGATTGGATTGACACAACCTATATGCAGTCTATGAATTTAATGTACAAATATTGACTATATTCAAGCTGAACATGAAAGGATGGAGGAGAAAAGGTGCATCCACACTGCAAGCTCTTTATTTCGCATGATTGCCATGTACAGTATACGCCATATTCAAACTGAACATGAAAGACTGGATGAAAAAGGATGCATCCACAAGCTCTTTATTTCACATGTATCAAAATTGCAAACGTCTGACCAGTCGGCCCTTATCTATACGGCCAGATAGCATCACAAAACAGGCCTGTAATGGGCACATGCTCCATTTGATAATCCAAAAGCCTTGTCCGGAGATAGGATTTATTTATTTTATATTTTCCAGGGCCCTGGCTGGGGGCTTATGGTCTGGAGAGAGCAAGCGAATTACCTATACAAAGGAAATGCATTTTGGTCCCTGTGCACCTCAGACTGGGTTAACATTATGGCTTCCATTCTGCCCCTTGCCTTGTTTTTGATTGATACTTTTCAATTACAGTCTCTTCAACCTTCCCCCCTTCCAGCCAACATTCAAAATGCTTTTTCTCCCTCACGTCTGTGATAACTTCAAACATTTAGGGGGTTACAGGAGCACCAGTAACCCTGTTTAGCTGGTGCAGTAAATTGGTTCCATGTTCAACATAATAGCAGTGACAGGGTTTTGCTAGGGAAATCAGTCCAGCAAAGGGACATGCCAACGATAAGACATCCAGCTTTGAAATTCTATTTCTTGGTATCAGAATTAAATCTGGACGTTATATTTCTTTGCCAGCAAGGCACTCTGTAGTTGCCTCCCGTCGATGCTATTTGATCATTGGTTGACAACTAATACTAACCCAGCCCGTCCTGTCCCTTTCTTTGACTTTTTTTTTTTGGGGGGGGGGGGGGGGGGGGGGGTTGCTTTTTTGCAATGTTTAATCAGGAAAATCTATATTTTAAAGTCATGAATTGTGTTTGTCTCTTTTAGTGGACGTGGAACAACTTTTGAAGATAGTCATCCTGTAGGAACCTCTTCACTGGAAAAAAATCTTATTTTTAAGAGGTATTAATATACCCTTAAAACAAACTAATTTTTCTAACGAACACAGTGCTTTTTAAATGAATATATATATATATATATATATATATATAATGAAATTCGATTTTGTTTAATTTTTTATTATTATTTTATTATAATTTTCTAAACAGTTTTATTAATTATTATAAATTATTTTTTCAGTGTTCTTGTTGAACTTTGTATTAAAAATGTATTTCTTTTTACTTTTTTTGTATTTTAAAAAAACTCCCTAACCCTTAATTTTTCCCTAAAGATGTAGAAACAAACACTTAAAAATTGTAGAATACATTTTAAAATTATTTTTTAAACAAATTAAAGATTAAATAGAATTTCTTACATTGTACTGTATTATAAGTCTCATTATGAAGCCTCTATTTTTAATACATTATTAGGTCTGTATTAGTCTATTTTTAGTCTTATTTATATATAAGCAACTTTTGTAAAAAGAAAGACTAAAATAGAATTTCTTGTTAAATGCACTGCAACAAACATTACAACTTCTTTATTATTATTCATCTTATTTTTACCTGTTAACAAAAGCATGATTGTGACAGATGTGAAATCACGAAAGTTGCCTCAGAGCAGCTTGCTAATTCATTTAAGAAATAGCCTCCAAAAAGTTATGCTACATCTTGAAACTTACAGCCTAAAGTGTTCTAATCCTTAGCGGCACCAAAGCGTTCTGTGCCCTAATGCCATTAATTATCATTTCCAATTGGATAGTTTCAACTGTGTCATTCCCAGCTGTTTCATTAGGCCAACATTTTCTGGGAAAGATTCCCTCTCGCTCGCTCTCTGACTAGCGGTGCGTCCCTCACCAATTCACTCCTCCTGATAAATGCACCCCATTCGCATCAACTGCTCAACTTTGGGAAGTTGCGATCTGGGATTAATACATGTTAAGTATGTGAAATGTATCTTCGGTAGGTTGCATATGATGTCTCACCATACTATATACTGATTATAGTGCATGTTGCTTAATCTTAACAGTAGAAATGGTGAGGAAATACTTCATATAGCATCTCAATATTGGTTACCCGCTGGGTTGGTGCTTGTGTTTTGTTGTATATCCGAGGTGCCCGTGTTCATACTGTACGCAGGGACAAACTGACGGATGTATTTTGAGGGGATTAGGGATTCCAGGCATGTTCGGGGAGGTGGAGAGAGAGCTCCTCCTCAGTTCACCCTGACATTGTGAGTGTCAGCATCAGATCACTTTAATCAGGCAAGGGATATGCATGATAAAACGGATAAGGGACTTTAATCAAAAAAATTCGCTGGTCTGGAAACGTGACACACTCCGACAAGCACGCCTCATCCCTGCCGCACCCCCGTGTCACTGCCAGGCGTGGGCTCATCATGAATATGCATGGCAGGAAGGCAAGGTACCACATTAAAATGTGCTATTGTTTGTTCAGCTGCACGGCCACCAGAAGAAATAACCAACAGACGCATACAAGATAAGTTTGCTAAAATCCATCAGAAAATCCCATAAGTACGCACTCACAAACTTAAATAGACAAACACAAGGAGGCTCACAGCTCTGCCTTGCTTTGACCCAATACACTGGTATCATGGTGCTTCGATATATTGAGGAGTTTTGATTAATTAGCATATTCAAATAGTGTATGTAGATTGTAGAAGGTACTTGAGGATTGGCTAATGTCTGAACTTGTTTCAAGCATCTGGTGAAAGTTTTATCTAACTGCTATATAATTAATAAAAATTAATCAAATCTTTTTTTTAATTTTTTTTTTTTAATATCATTACATAATTATTTTAAATTGCTCTTTATGTACACATTTGTGTATATAAAAATGAAAATCACATCCAAAATAAATGTTTTTGTGTATAGTATACAGGTATGTTTGTGTAACGTAGCGGACTGAGTCAAGAGGTAAATGGTTAGTATATTTATTCACAGGATGAGTTTAAACAACAAAGGACTTGCAGGTAAGAAACTTA
>JAUCMS010000031.1:5040387-5080493 GCA_032357445.1 Enteromius radiatus | reverse complement strand
CGTTGTCCCTTGAAAAGATATAATAAAATATTAACAAAAATGTGAGGGGTGTACTCACTTTTGTGAGATACTGTATATATATATACTTTTTTATTCAAACAATACTGGAATGTTACTTTTGATTGATCTCTAAACATTCTGAAATGTTTAGCACCCATTCATTAAAAATGATCCAAGATAAGCAACTGATGTAATGCTATATTTTTCATATGTTCCCATATGAGCACACTCAACAGCATCTTGGATAACCTAATTATGAGTACGAATTACAATGACGCATTGTCATTTTTGAGTTAATGACAATTTTAACATTGCTGGAAGAACATTTGTTCATAATTTTTAGTTGCCAGAACGTTAGCCAGGGCTCTTAGCTGGGCTTCTCCTGACACATGAGGAAAACTGAATGTTGAAAACGCTAAATTCGGATTCATAGCAGAATACTGTGTTTTACAGACACATGAAAATGCTGTATTACCACTGCACCTGTGTATGTTTTGCGGTAGGTAAGACAGATATAACGCTCAATGATGTAAAACTATCCATTACCCCGTTGAACACCCCTGGCTGTTCCAAGCAGCGTTTGCTTACATTGTATGCGTAATGGATCTCTTTTATTTTCCAGTGTTCTCTTTATCGTTGGTAATAAATAAAGTTGTAATACCCATATGGAGTGTTATATTTGTTTTGCTTCTATTCTGCAATGTCCAAAGAAAAAGAAGCAAAACAGCATGCTCAAATGCATCCATGGGAATTGTCTTGGCAGTAAGACCTATTGCCAATATTAAACTTTGGCTTGCTAGACTACGCTAACCACTCGCACGCTGCTAAGCATGAAACATTAATGAAAACACACAAAACCTCTGCTGTGCCGCAGCACAATGACCAGCTCTCTCCAGAGGAGAAGTGATTTCTGTGCTTGTGGATGCATACAAACAGCATCTCCAACAGTTTAAGCTCTTCTTTTAATTCAGAATATATATATATATATATATATATATATATATATATTGCCTAACAAGAGTTATTCGTTATGCAGTAGTATGCATTTTTTTGTTTAGTTTCTCTTTTGGTAAGTTTATGCCACATGCTTAATTTATGCTAAGTGCTTGTTAAAAAGGTGTCAGCTCATGTTCTTACAAATAATTGAGTCTTTCAAATTGATCAAGAGGATTTCCTAATAGCTTTGAGTGCTGCTTTAAAACCCTTGAAGTTTCTTCTCACACCTTATTGTACCTGTTTGTTGAGCTGTTTATAAATGGTATGTTTCAATGAGACCAAATTTTCACACAGCTTTCACCTTTGAATTGATTGCCTTTATTTTTCAGAAGAGACCATCTTGAGCCAACATGAAAGAAATGGCGCGTTTATGGTGGCCAGAGCATTACTATCTCCATCTCCCTGCGACTAGAGATCTAGAGGAGATATCACAGATCTGCATGTGAACTTGTTCTACAGCACCTGCATTCACACTAAAAGCCACTCCTACAGAAGCATGAATAATCATAGAGCCTGAAAAAAAAAAAAAAATGGAAAAAACTACCATATTCAATATGTCATGATTGATAAAGGTTTCTGAGGAACCCATCGGGCTCCACAAGGACAAGAATAAATATTTGCGACAACAGATGAAACATATTAGTGGACGTGGGCCATATGCAAATGGTGGCTGCAGGACTTGTTGGCTTGGCGCGATGTAGTGGGCCGATCGCGAGCAAACAGCGGGGCGACCCAGCAACAGCCGCACTGACAGTGATCAAGCTGCTGGGGCTGGAGGTCTTTGGAGACCTGCTGGAATCATTAGTTCTCTGCTCTACTTCTGCCATGAGGTGTTTTCTTAGTGCCAGCTTTGGGACTTCCCAAATACCCCTATTGTTTAAAATGGCTTGCTGGATACAGACCATTTCCTAAGCAGTCTTTTGTTTGCTCTGCAAAAGAACTAACTTTACTCTGGAAGCGAATAAATGAAGCTTTCCATCACTACCCCTGTGACTTTTCACAGCTTTTTTTTTTTTTTTTCTTCTTTTCTCAGAGTCAGGTTGGCTGTATTTTACTGATTTCCAAACAAATGGCCCCAGGCTTGTTATTCCATCAAAGCCTTAAGCTTGGAGAACTGAGTTTTTACATAGAAGCAGAGTAAGGTTATCTGGTGACAGAATGAGAGACTATGTGGTGTGATTGAAACAGACTAGTGTCATTCTCTGGGTGTAGAGGACTCTCATTAACACATTTTGCTAAATGAGAGGATCTTGTCTGTTTGCTTTAGAGTTTGTTTTCACAGCAGAGATCCACTCAATCTCATTCTAACTGGATATGTTGCTCTTCTCACTTTACATTGCGCCATTAAAAAAAAAAAATCTGTTCTTTCAGTCAATTTTATATAACCTAGCTCCTTCATAATGTATTCATGTGAGGTTCAGTGTGTGTGTGATATGTAACACATACAGTGTAATCTAAAGGTCATACATATTTAAAACTTCTGTCATGATTTGTTCACCTTCATGTCCTTCCAAACCTGTATGTTTAATCATTAGTGGAACACAAAAGGGTCAGTTATAAAGAATCTGTCAAACCCATTAAAATACAATTAAAATAATGCTTGCAATATTTATGACAGCAGTGTAGGAGGAACTGACTGAAATTTAGTAGGTGTAATATAATAAGTAGTAATGCAGTTTTTTCTGTGTTTATTATAGAGACATCCCAGTCAAGTTTTTTGAGCCCCAATCCAATCTGAGTCATTACATATCAAATGTCTGCTGATACAGAGTCCAAGTCCAATATTGGTATACTACAGTGTTCAGTGCATAATTCAAGTACATACTGTAAATGTTTTTAAACATGCAACCTATTGCAACACATTATATAACATTATGACGTCTCTTATAGTCTAACAGAAGCTAAAGCAAGCTGTAACTACTGTACATGAGTGATCATTGCAAAATGCATTAAACATGTAAAGTTCAAACATGTGTGAACAGACATCACTGATATTGGTTGTCATGGCAGCTGAACACGCACATTTGATCATTTTTTATTTTTAATGGCGGTAGGCAAATATACTAAAAGGTGTATACGTCACCTACTGCATGTCACCAGCATGACAACTGACGTAAAATAGAGAATGGGTTTAGAAGAGTCAATCCTGATCCTTGAGATTAGGCCATCCTTGGGTTATTGTGGAAAAAATAGAAAAATAAATAAAATGGCAAAACAGAATGTTCATTTTTTTGTTGCACTTGCTCTTACCAAATTAACCAAGGTAGCCTACATGGTGAAAATCAGGTCCTCCATCTAGCAGTCCAGCTGCTCGAGCATCTAGGCCAGCTTGGACCAGCTAGAGAGCATGTAAATCCTGCTAGCACGGATGGCTTTAGCTGGATTTCCAGCAGTATTCTTCACTCGAGTTAATGATGTGAGGGGAGGCTGTTGTCTCTTGTAAGTTCATTTATCACTCCAGTCAACTTATGTCTACAGAGTGACTTATCTATCTCCAGCAACTGAGCAACAAACGTGTGCATCAAAATCCACAAGGTCCGTCCTGTGCTAGCACATGGCACGGCGTCATACAGGCTGGCACTGCCTGGCACAGACCATCTTTGGAGGATTCTGTGGTCTTCGCTGTGCCATCCAGCACTCAGATTGCCAGGAAACCCATTCAAACACTCCAAGTCCTTCCACCCCCACCCTACATCTCTTTCCTGCCCCATTTGCCCAGCACAGACTCGCACATAAATAACTCGTTCATCCTGGTCTCATTCATCTCTGACTGGAGCCGGATGGAGGCCCTCGCTGGCTGGCCTTCCCAGCGCTCTTCCCCCTGCATCCCTACCTGCCACAACGCCCCTTCTCTACCTCTCATCACTTCGTCTGCTCACCCCCCAGCCGAAGGCACTCCATACCCACGGCGATAAGTACCATCTGCGCTGTCACCCGCCAACTCCTGCCCCAGAGGAACGAGAGCTACAGGGCGGCTTTCCCTCACACACCGCAACCCCCTCCTCGCTCTTCCTCTGTGCACCTCTCTGTCACTCTGATAATTCTTCCTTTTGCCCCTTTCTTCCGAGCTGCTTTCCTCATCCCTCGTGTCTGGTCCAGGAGATGAGATTTAGGAAGCCTCCAGCCTGCTGTGCTTTCTGGCCATGGATGTAAAGCTCCTGGCAGACGTCTCGAGTCTTTGTGTCACAGCTTACAATGGAACTGCATGTCGGAAATCCATCTAAACCATGTCCATGTCCCTCATATGCTGCCTGCTACCTGCCCACACCATAATTCATCCTTTATTCTTTTTTCGAACTACATGTGCAAACTCTTTCTTTGTTCAAGATGTTCAGCTCTTCTTGGTCTTGCCTCTGAGCAAAAGTCTAGTAAGATAACTAGAGAGAATCATACACCATGAGAGAAAATGCTTCCAAATAACTGAAAACACAAAATTACAAATGTGTGTTTCGGTATGTTGGTACTGCAAACATCAAATTAATTATATTTATTTAAAGCATGACAAAACATTAACACATTTAAACGTATTATAAGTTTGTTTTCTTTTTTTTTTTTTTTGATAGTCTACTTAGTTAGACATTCTACTAACTATAAGTACCTTTGTAACTACATGTTTAATAATTCTCATTAATTTGCAACTACATGTCTACCAATTCTCAGAGTAGACTTTAGGTTAGGTTTAGGGTTAGTAGAATTGATGTACTTGCAAAGTTTCTGATAGTGAGTATGCAGTATCTTGTGGACCCATCAAATTAAAGTTGTAGAAGACATTAAGCAGACAGTTTACTAATACACTAATAACTGTTAGCTGACATGCCAGCCTGTCCTCCAACAAAAAACGACTCTGTAGGTTGTTTTGTAAGTACCGTATTACAACCTATATTTACGTTTTAAAGGTAAGTGCCCTCTAGTGGGTGTAAAAATAATGACAGTGTATTGCAACTGCGTGTTTTGTTTAAGTGAAGTTTCTCTCAATGAGTTTCGAGAGGAGCACATACGAAATCGCATTGTCCAATCATCTCCTCATCTCACCAGCCAATCAGATCCATCCTTCCCTCTATAAATGGACCCATCTCCTCCCCTTTCTGCATTTTATCTTTTTTGCATTATCTCGCTCTACCAGACAAGCTGCCTAAACACAGATTACTCGTCCGAGCTCGGTCAAGGACAAGCCAGGTCTTCTTCCAGCCCCAAACAGCCTTCAGCCAGTCCGCCCGAATTCCCACGGGAGCCTGCGGTTTCATTCAAGGCCACAAGCTCGCGCGCTCTCTGTTCTCTTACACTTCATCCGCCAAAACAAACCCACCCAAAAGAATCCACGCTAACTTATTCACCTCAAGCTGGCTTCCTCCTCCTATTCCCCATCCCGGATGCTGAACCAAGCCCACGGTTGCCATTTCAATCGCAAGCAGCAAAGCCAGCGTGAAACTTCCCGTCGCCACCAGATGACTATGACTAGGAATGTAGCTCATTGTTACTAGAGCTACTAATTGTTACTAAGGCTGTGTTTTTACATCCCTGCCCATCTCTGACGAGGCCGTCTCCCCGCTCGCCTCTGATGAAGCCGTTACCCTGGCTGCCTCAAACGAGGCCGTTACGCTCCCCGCCTCAGCCGAGGCCGTCTTCCCGCTTTTTCCACAATTTTATTGTCTGCATTGTTCATTTCTTTTTATTTAATCACACTAATGTTTCTGTTCTACTGACAGGTCGCCGGTTCTCCATTCTGGCCTGGCAACCTCTGCCGTTGCTCCCGCCTCAAGAGGCTAATTAAGCCTCGTTTCTCTAAACGGGTTTCGAGAGGAGTGCATACAAAATCGCATTGTCCAATCATCTCCTCATCTCACCAGCCAATCAGATCTATCCTACCCTCTATAAATGGACCCATCTCCTCCCCTTCCGCATTTTATCTTTTTTGCATCCCTCCTCCGCCCCTTCTCCGCTCGTTTTCGAACCTTCCTAGGGGGGCATGCAGGGTCTGAGCCGGACGCCGAGCTCCACCCTCGCTAGGGTTCAAATCACTAGGGCTCGGAGTCCGCCGTCCACCTGGGTAGACTCACCCCCACGGACAGCATGCCAAGTACGCTAATATTTTTATGATTAAATGAGGAAGCGCAAACTCTTGAAATGCAGTATGTGGAGTTTCCACACTGACCTCGCTGTGATTAAAACGTAGTTTAGTAGGTGTAATTTGTACGAATGACCACACTAACCCACCCCTAAACCTACCCGTTACAAAAAGGCAGCAAAATCATGTTTCATATCCCCTGGGTTCGAACCCACAATTGCATGATCACGTCTCGTCCTATAACACATCACTCTACAACCTGAGCTACACCAACCCTGAATCACACGGCCAATAAAATAGTACAAAACATTAATATGCAAATGTTCTGTTGCCGATAGGGGTGCAATTGTTGTATACGCTCTGATGGGTCGTATTTCACTGCTATTGTAGAAACGACCTATACGAGTGTATTAGTTGGAGGACATGTTGGATGAGATCTCGTGGTACGACTGGTCTTGCGAGAACTTGGTGATATCCTTGCGATAGTGGTATGATGCGGTGCAACAAATCTCTGACGTGAAACTATTGCCGCGTTCTATTTATGATGTGCTAACACAAATTCCAAATGGTTTTCAATGGTTGCTTTATCGTGTCCAGTGTAGGCAGATTTAAGGCCTGGGTATACTTCACTTTCCGCGTTCCATTCCATCTTGTGCACAGCCGTAAAGTATACTCAATTGCAGATTAGTGTGGACGGACGAGATCGATAAATGGTCAATGCCACCAATTGACTTGCATTCTTTCAGCATTATTCGTTACAGTCCGTGCAGTCTCAAAAATGTGCCTGCACGCAGGCAGGGACAACCCTCCTGATGACGGAAATGAGTATACATCATTTGAAAGCAGTATAAATATGGTTTGTTAGGATAGGACAATAGGCTTATTTGTTCGTGATACAATTATTTGAACATCTGGAATCTGAGGGTGCAAAATATCTAAATATTGAGAAAATTGCCTTTAAAGTTCTCCAAATTAAGTCCTTAGCAATATATATTACTAATTCAAAATGAATTCTGGACATATTTACAGCAGGCAAATTACAAAATATCTTAACGGAACACAATCTTTACTTATTCAAATGATTTTGGCATAAAAGAAAAATAATTTTGACCCATGTCTATTTCTACAAATATACCTATGCTACTAATGAACGAACCGATTTTCCAGGATAAATCGTTTGTTTAATTTCAGATTTTATGAAGATACATAGGTGAGTCCTTTTAAAGTGTTACTCCAACCCAAAATGAAAATGTTGTCATTAATCACTTCACCCCCATATCGTTCCAAACCTGTAAAAGCTTCTTTTTTCCTCTGAACACAATTTACGATATTTTGGATGAAAACTGGGAGGCTTGTGACTGTTCCATGGACTGCCAAGTAAAGTCTTCTGTGTCAGTCATGACACACAGATTCACTGTTAGCATTCGAATCAAATAATATATAGATACAAACAGCGCATATGTGTGTCATGCATAATGCTGAGGCTGAACCACTGATGGTAGATTAATTGTGGTAGATGGTAGATGATTCATACTTAATTCACTTGGCAGTCAATAGGACAGTCACAAGCATCCCGTATTTCAAACTAAATATCTTAAATTGTGTTCCAAAGGCGGACAAAGCTTTTATGGGTTTTGGTATGACATGATTAACAACAAAATGTTCATTTTGGGGTGGGGTATCACTTTAATTATTCTTTTAGCTCTAATATTAAAAATAGCAATGCAACCTTTGGTTGTGCTATATCATGACTCATTTAAACAAGTTAGTTTGACACTATTTAGAAAGCTACCCATATGAAAATTAACCATGGTTTTAAGCAAGAGACTAGCTGCCTGCTGAAAAATGTCCTCACTGCCTCTGATTATTAAAAATATACTAGTCTGCTTGAAGCATAAATTAAATAAGTATCAGCTTTTTCACTGTGGCTTTCTACAAACCATTTATTTTCACCATGTTTAGTAGCCCTTGTGCACAAAATGGTCACATGTCAGAAGTGCATTATTAGTGAGTTTGAGCGCTAAACTGAGGTGTAGAGTCATGTTAGATGAGCTCAAGATATGCACAGTTTCTGTGATGAGAGCTGTTAAAAACCTTCGCCGGTGTCGAGTGTTCTGCCCTTTATGGCAAAAAGGAGGGCCTTTTTCAGTCAGAAAGTAAATTAGGCCTCTCATAACGGCCTATTTTTTGTCTCCCTTTCTTTCTCAGCATGACAAGAACTGTGACACGGAGTGTATTGGCCAAATTAATGAGCACTTCCTAGTAGGGCTTCAGAAACACATTAAAACCCTCTTGAAATGAGCCGTGTTCACATTTTAGCAATTTTGTTACACACTGTATGTGAGACTTGAGACTCCGTCAAGTGTGTTTTTGCAGACTTGGCTGTAACGGAGATACCCCCTCAGTAGGAGCATCCGAATCATAATGACAAATGCTTTATGATTTGCCCTTTCAGCTGGAAATGCAGGTGTCTTTGTTAGAAATGCACGGCGGTCAGAAAATCTGCTCCTACATGTAATTACCAAAAGATTTTTGGCGTACACACCAAATGATTTTTTTTTTCTCCCCGCTTTCCCCAGGAGTCCCAGTAAACACTTCCCCCCTTACTTCACAGTAGGAGAAGCAAAATTATACATTTGGTAGAATGAATCTGAGATGTGTTTTGTTTTCATAAAAACTCCTAAGTTTTATCTAAGTGATGTCACTTTGAATAGTTCTATTGTCTCTATTGTAAGTTTGTTAGTCTGTTAGTTAATCTATAGCTTTTTCCTTCACTCCAGCAGCACTGCAGGTTTTACTGTAGTTGATATGTCTCTATAGACAGTCATTATTATTCATGCTTTGGTCATAGAGACATTTGCCTATCAGACAGGTCTGGATTAACATGTAGCTTTTTAGCACCTGGAGCAGAGATGCTCTTCAAGGAGGAGCAGGCATTTGAAGGTGCTCAAAGAGCATCAGGAGAGGGGGTGGAAGTCAGTATGATTGTTTGTGCTAGACCCCCCCTCCCTCCCTCTCTCTTCCCTGCTCTCGGAGCACCGGTCCCGTCGCTCCTGGCAACACCCCGGGTGACATGGGCACTGCAGATGCCTCCTGGGACACACTGTGTCACCTCTCAGCGAGGCATCAGGCTTTTGTTTTATGTCGAAGCAGGGTTGGATAATAACGCATGCACATTGAAAACGCAAAGAAGAGAATTAAAACAAAATGTGGTGAGATAGTTAAAAAATAATAATAATTGAGAGGTTAAAGGTCATTATAAAAATGTGTTCATATACAAACTGTAAGAAATCATGTGTATTTTATCCAAAGATAAAGCCAGTTTTTTTTTTCTATTATAATCAGGTTTCTTCACTTTCACCAGTAAGATGCAAATAAAAAAAACATGCTTTCTTTTATTTCATGTGATTTTTATGTAAGTGATGCTTTAATTGGAAGTGTTTATGTGCTTCACACACACACATACACACACACACACACACACACACTATATCTACCTTATATCAGTCAAACAGGAAATGCCTTGCTTTCGTGTGCACCTTTTTTGTGCCAGTGGAGGGCAGAATTACATTTCTGAAATTCAATCCGGCAAAGTTGATTAAAATGCAATGAGAACAGCTCTCCTGCTAATGTTGTTGATATCGAGTATAGTTCCTCCACTTTTCCTAAAGGATACACAGCCGTAACAGGCAATAATTCCACTCGCTCAGATTAAAATACACACCAAGGGCATGCTGATGAGACTGAAGACTCTAAACGTTCGCCGTGTAGTACGTACAGCTTTAAAACAGTGTATTTGTCTCCTTAAGTATGCATTTAACTGTGTAAGTCAATGATAACTTGCTTAATGCAACTTTGTGGCTTAATTATACACAATAATGTGAGAGGGGAGATCTTGGCGCCGACATCTCTGACCCCAGAGCGTCTCTTTCTCGTGCCGCTCGATGATTTGTTTTTATTTTAGCATTTATCATATGCTGACAGATAAACTCCAGACCCGGATCAGTTTGAATCAAAGCGAATTGGAGACTTCTACAGAGCCGTAAATGTCTTTAATGATCCCCAGACAGCGCAGCGGAGAGGCAGAGTCTGTTTGAGTGGCGTTAAAGGGAGAGATCTGGGCCTCCCCTTAGCGCCTAACCTACCGGCACTTAAGAAGCGTGTTGCATTATGCCGCCCTGCATTTGCCACTTGGATCAACCAAATTATCTGACAGGAAAGAGGGAAGGTTCAAAATTGAAATTCCTGCTTGAAGCTTCATTCATTTAAACAAGGCAAATATTCAACTTGCGCCAGTGACATCACTGTAACACTGGCCAGGCTGGGTGTTTATTGGGTACCTTGAAAACAAATCGCGGCGGAGATCTGGTTGCATGATAATAAATAGAATATGCCAATCAAATTAGGGGTGTGTGTCAGTTTGGACTGTGTGGAGAGCCAGGTTCCAGTGGTGCAAACTGAGCGTATCAATAGCTCATTTTAAAGGTCGCTGGCCTCATTTGTGTATATTTGGTACTGTATGAGTTTTGAATTTTAATGAGAACAGCATTTTTTTTTTTCTGGAGATTGTTCGGTAAGCGTTATGAACACTGGGAAAACATACTGTATGTTTATGCAAATTTTGGCAGGTTAAGGTGACAGCCCTGGAAGCCAGAATGAAGATTTAATCAGTCCAAAAAGAAGAAAATAAACATAATTAGTCAAAACTGGAATCTTTTTGGTATTACATACTAACTTATTTATTTACTTATTTATTTTAGAAAGATTGATGGTAATGGTTGCAAAATTAAACAAGAGCTCATGTAATATTTAGTTCTAGCTCATTAATTATCAACAATTTATGAATGTTAAACACCTTTTAATTTGTTGTCAAAACAGTCAGTTATAAGGTATACTTTGTATAACTAATGTGAAATATGCAATCATGTTTATTTTATTTACATTTTTTTATTTATATCACATATCATGATGGTAACAGGGTTGCTATATATATATATATATAAAAAACATATAATGGTTTGACCTCCTTGACATTTTATAAACTTTAAGCACCTTTTGTTCAACTGACCATTTTTGGAAAAATATAATAAATAACTTAATTATCTAATAATTAACTATTTTAACTTAAAAAAATAATTAACTTTTAACTTAAAAAAATCTTTAGAAAATAAAAAAACCAAGAACCCTGAACATCATTATCAAAGAGTGAACCATTACAGCCTTTATTTAATATGTTAAATCTCTGCTATTATAAATCTTAAATTAATAAAAAGTGAAATAGTAGCATATTGACGCTTGAGAAAATATTCAATTAGCCCCTCTGTATTATATATTCTTGCATACGATTGCGCTGAGGCTTGTTAAATTGAGATTAATTTAAAATTCACACTTACAGTGTGATCACAGATCAGAGTCTTGTTTTAATTTTCTTACTCTTGGTTACTTCACTAGAGACTTAACAGAGGAGCTCATATTTTTTCAGCATTCTAAATAGACTCATGCCGACCGACTGAACAGCATTTCCAAGCCCTTAAAACAAGAAGAAAAAATCTGTTCAGTCGGCACAGACCTCCATCATATCATCATTTCAGACTGCACAAAAGTTTACAGTTCACGCTAGGATGATGCATTTGATAGACTCGATTTTTCTGTGGCCATATGAGTTTTAGTATTTTGCATTATTATTTGGTATGGACCTTTCGTATCTTCCTATCATTTTTCCTTTCCGTTGTTTATCCTTGTTCATACATGATCGCTGCTCTTTTGCTTACACAAAAATATTTCAGAGACAGTGCAATCAGTCTTACTTTGCCACATTTCTGATTGGAGCTGCTTTGACGCTGTTGGTAAATTTGATCTTTGTATTGCTCCATCGCAGAAGCAACCAAACATGGCACACTTTTATGACATCAGCAGAAGTATGTTAATCTTTCTTTGTGAATTATAACAAGTCGTTTCTTCATTCTGCAAAAGAAGGTGTCTGGCGCATCAGAGTGATGCATGGTTTACTCATGTAAATGTGATCTTACTCGCAGTGGCACGATGACTGATCTCCAGTGCATTCCAGAAAAACAACGGCAGCTCGTTAGAAATGCGTTAAGCACACAGATGTAGCCTTTTGCCAAAGGAGACAGGGAGGGCCTGAGCAGAGCAGGAAAGCAGAATTAAGGAAAAAACAAATAGATGAGTGCAAGGGATCTGACCAAGAGTACCATTTTATCCCTAAAATACAAACATTTAATCATCATATTCCCAATGTCATATTGACGTCAATATTGCATATTGACATTTTTTGTATGCGGAAAGCTGAAGACATTTAAAAAAATAAAACCTAAATGTAAGACGATATTCACAATTTTGAACTAACTCCGATGTTTAAACATATATATAATTGTATTGCCAAGAGTAGCTTGGGTGTTCTGCTAAACATCTTATTTTCTTTTCCACAGAAGAAAAAAACTCATATGGGTTTGGCACAACATAATGATTAAATTACATAATTACCTATTAAGTACTACTGTATCATAACTGATAAGCATATCTCTGAAAAGCATGTACACAACCTTGACTGTGACTTAATCACGACTGTATTACATTGCTTTATATATTTATAAAGCTACAGAGTTTTATATCCTTTAGTTCATATTCTTTAAATAAAATGTATTATAAGGAGATACAGAGTGACAACTGAAATTCATGTGCATTTTATGTAAGCAGTCTGTTATAAAGATCTGATTGGTTTCTATTACAAGCTATCTTCTTACTTCTATAAATATCAGCAACCGCAACAAATTGCAGACTTTTGCTCAGTTTTGGGCTTTTGAATTAAACTGAGGTGTATTTTTCCTACTTGAGTATGAGCTTTAGATTCTCCGTTATCCTGCTAAAGCCTTCCATCCCAGCCCATTTTTATTTATTTATTTTTAACATTTTGTGTAAAGGTTCAATAAACTGTTCCCATACTATTATTTCATGTGGTTAAGCTAAGAACTAATGTAAAAGTAGTATCTCTAGGAGTCGCCATTCAAATCTGCACTGTTTTCATACTCAAAGTTTCAGCGATGACTTTTACCTTTTCTCCAGGCTTTAAAGTTCATGCAGAAGCCAGTGATAATTGGCGGGGTTATAGCTGGAGCAGGAAACTCTCAGATGCACAAAGCAAAGTTTTCCACTCCACTCCAAGCAGCCGCATATTCTTGGGAGAAGTGCACTTTCCTAAGCGACACCTTGCGCTATCATAAATGGCTTTGGCACTTTAGAGCGCTTGATATACAGTGGCAATCTGCAGTCTATGGCGTGTTTTAGTGGAGATGGAAAAAGGGATGGAAGTGGGGGTGAGGCTGGTCCCGAGAGAGGCACCACTTCCCCTTGTTTATGGGGCATCCTAATTGGGACACTGTTGTCAGACAGTCTGATGTGACTTCTAAGGCTCAGTTTCCCTGAGAAGTGTGCGTTTGTGTGTTTGCTTATGTGCACACATGGTGTTCAAACTCTGCTGCCTGCCCTGTGGCTTCCTCTGCTGTTTCCTGCCTGAGCGGCCCAGACTGCCTGGGCTGGCTCGCCCTCCTCCTCTCTCATGTACGCATCTCCGACGCCGCACAAACGTGGAGGTGTGCCCACCTGTGCTCAGCCCAGCACAAACCCGCAGGTTCGGAGCGCTGGATGGCAGGAACTTCCCGCTGCCACCCCCCTCTTCTCACTCCGCTGCTTCCAGCTGAGGAAGAGTGGGTGAGAACGCCGCCAAACTTTACCTGCTAGACCACATTCGTATTTATAGCTTGGTTTTTTGTGTTTTTTTTGCACCGACTGACAGCGATTTTTATCTTGTTCTCGTGCCTGGCAGTGACATAGATACTGTACACACAACATCCCGGCAACATGCAGAGGCAAAAGTACATAAGCATTCATAAATAGGTCATCTGTGTTTTTTTTTTTTATCTAATAAGGTTTGGAGTAAAGTAGGATATTTAAAAGTACTTTTAAAAGTAGAGAGTTATTTGAAACCCTATTCAATGTTTTAATACAAAAAAAAAAAAAAAATTCTGTGGGTAGCATGTGCTTTTATTTATTTATTTATTTTTTTATATATTGTTTTTAGCTGGAAGTAAGGCTGTTAATTGAACGTGTTCATTTAATAATAAAACATTTCTGTAACACCTTTCATATACAAAATGCAGCACAAAGGTGAAAACTAAAAGAAAGGCATGTTTAATATTTAAAGAAGTGTGATTAATTATTTCAAAAGTGATAAAATAATTAACACATTTATTCATGCCCCCTGACCTGTACATAAATTCCTTATTTAAATGTATTTTTCTAGGACTGAAACAATTCAAGCTTAATGTGCCACCTTCATGTTTTTTTTTTTCTTCTTTTTGCAAGTTCTGGCAACTACACCCAACACATCAAACCACACTTACCAAGAAGACAGACTGAGTAAAGTCGTTCAAACAGGATGTGTTTTTACATTCAGTAACAGCTAGATGGCACTCAACAGAATGGAACAGAATGCAGAGGTCTTGAAATTTTTTAACGTGAAAAACCAAGATGTCTTAAAAACATTGCGCTAATGGCACTTGAAAAAAAAAATAGGCAAGTCAAAACAGCAACACAAGCAAAGTCATAACCCCCTTAGAAAATCTCAGTCAGTCTGTGAAAACAAAATCAATATTAGCTTCTTTTTTTTTTTTTTTTTAGTCAATGATTTATTTGTCTGCCACATTAATCCTTAAATGATCCTTTTTGGAGGTTTTGCCTCCAAATATTGATACATGCAATTAATTGTGATTAATTAGATGAATTAATTGTCTTATCATGTAATTAATTCCATTAAAAGTTTTAATCGACTGACAGCCCTAGATGTAAAAGAACATGTTTAGTTTTGAAGATAACTTTGAGAACTAGGCGCAAATCGGAAAGACAAAACAAAAACAAAAACAAAGGCAGAAATAAACCACGTTTGGCAGTTGGAAATCAAACAGCTGTGAGAATAGACTGCATGTGAGAGAAAAATAGGGGTCCACTCTGGGGGTGAAAATGCACCAGTTAACATCCTGTAAACAGGGCCAACAAAGGCGAGATTTGAATAATAGTGCAGAACAGTACATGGAGGTTACCAATTATTTTTGCATAAGCAGTTTGAGATATCTCTCTCTCCCTCCCTCACTCCCTCTGTGTTTAGCATTAAACATCTCTTTCTCCACTCTCTGCTCCTCAAACAGAAATCTTTGAGCACGGGGTAAAGCTTTGTTTTCTGCGATTTGATGGCATTGCAATCCCAGTTGCTTTAAATAATTCATCACGTGTGGATTTGCTTTAAAATAAATTAGATTGTTTTCTTTGAAAACTGACTCTAAAATACTTTTCATCTAAATAAAGCGCTATGATAATTCTGACTTTGAAAGTTTTCTTTTTGGCGAAAAGTTCATTTGAATGTGGTAAATATCGCTATACAGTCACCGCTGTATTTTTCCAAATATTAGAACCTCTTTGTTGATGTGTACGTGCTAGAAAAGAAATGACACATTTACCATTTCATTTCAAATCTCAGTTTATTTCACACATTTTATGAAAATGAAAAACAGTTTTAGCAATTTCATAATAAAGACAAAAAAAGCACTTCATTGACTTAAAATTGGCATCACTCACTATCTGTATATTTTGGGTCAGTGTCACACTTAAAACACTTCATCTGTAGCAATATCTGCAGCATATATTTATAGCTCATGTATTTTACACTTATGCAACTCATTACAGTATTTAAAAAAGAATGAAAAAAAACATCAACTAATGGATTGTGTTCAGCAACTGGTTTAAAAAAATCATTAAAAACCGGTTTTCACTGTTGTTTCACTTTTGCTATGAAAATCTGGTGACTGCTGGAAATCTTGCTAGGTCAGGTCAATTTGAGTAAAACGTGTATTTCTAAAACACTTAAGAGGAAGTGCTGTCTGATTCTGAGAACCGTGTTCGTACGTCTATCTGCCGTATCTCCGTACTGTACACATCATGTCGAAACTCTTCTTAAGTTGCACACCTCCAGTCTCTGGAGTCATAGTTCACTACAAAAACTCTCCACTTCCTTTTGGTGGCTCTATTAAGCTGAATTTTGCAAGGCGTTTATCCTTTATTCATAGTGGTCTCAGAAATCACAAGGGCTTCACACTCATGCATAGTTAACTGTTAATGCAAAATGCTTGTATGAAGCAGCAGCGATCATTGTCTCACGAAAACCCAGAAGAATCATGCGATCAAACCCCAGGCTACTGCATGTCAGAAAGCCTCTATTTAAGCACCTTAACCCAAATAAATCAGTAGTTTACTTCTCGCTCACAGGTCTGACGAGGTAAAATGAAGTCTCACTTCTAGAGAAAAAAACAAAAACAAAACAAAACAAAAAAAACCCCCACCAGGAATGCTTTTTTCCCCCTCTCCTCGGTTCATATAATGACCAACAGCTGTTACACCTGCCATAGTGAAAAAAAATTAATTAATATACATCATAAACATTGATTTGGTTTATTCAAGCATAATTTTAATGAACATCTCAAAGGGAAAGAAAGAAAGAAAGCTATTATTTTCTTATTGTAAACTGAAATGTTTTTATTACTGAGAGTGTTTTATCGTTGTATTTTAATTGTTATACTTTTGCTTGTTTTTTTTTTTGTTTTTTTTTCCAAAGAATTACAAAATATGTTAAAGAAATATATCATTTATTTATAGGCAAGCTACATTCCTAACAGAACTTTAAAAATTAAAACTATTTCTTGAATTTTGATACTGATCCTAGATCATTCGCTGAACACCCATGGCGAATAAAAAATAAATTAGGCCTACTTATTTTCTAAACAATATGCTCACTGCAACATGTTTCCAAGTAAAGGCTACCGAGAAGTGAACTAAAGTGTGAAGAGCATTATTTTGAAAGAGTAATAAGAGAGAAGTGTTTTGTGCTCGCTTTATTTTTATCTTGCTCGGGAGCTGCGAGAGGAAATGACAGATTGAAGGATTCGGTGGGCGTCTGGTTTTCGCTCGAGTGTCCTGTGTGTAGTTAACACATGCCCACCGTCGCTCCTCACAGAACACCAAATGCCAAACGATTCACTGCTCAAAATGTCCAATAACAACCTGCGAGAAATGTGTCCAAATACGCTCATTTTTTATTTCCTAATTACACACTAATTTTGTTCTCATTTTACTTGCTTCGCTTAACTTTCTGCAAGACCATTACAAAAATACACTCTACTTTGAATGCAGTGCACTTATATGCACTTAAATGTGAAATATATACATTTTACTAGTTAGTTTTACTTTTTTGCTAATGTTTAGGTCACATCAAAAAGTACCAGTAAACCAATAAACACCAGCCTGTCCCACGGAAAAAAAACAAAACAAAACAAAAAAGACATCCATGGAGGGATGATGGGGAGAATCCTCCAGTAACAATGGACAATTAAAATCTTATTCCTGAGTTGAGAAATGAAATTTAATGAATGTAGAGCTCTGCAACAACAGATGGTCTTCTTATACAAAATACAAAGATAGATTCCTTGTTTGAAGACCGCCTGATCAAATGCCAGTGGTTATCAATTAGGAGCAGAGTGATGGTTAGTGAGCGGGAACATAAAACACTGTGTCTCCCCCTCCACACACACACACACACACACACCCTCTCTACCTTTACAAACACACACACGTTCACAAACATCACCGTCAAATCGTATAGTTTATAATGCTATCTTGCATGTGAGAGTAAATGTAAAATTATCCCGCTTGCGATTTGCAAGGTTTTATTGCAACTTTTTTGTGTGTGTGTGTGTGAGACACTGATCTCACAAAGAAATTAAACACACTGCATGCTTTACTTACAAAAAATTAAAAGAGACATTTTAATATATATATATATATATAGCTTGTGCAAGATAAATATGATTTCCTAAATTCTCACTTAGTTTCCCAAACCCATCAGACGTGGTGAACTAAAAAAAAAGAGATAGCTTATTAATTTTATCCATTATATCTGAGGTAAACTGTTTACTGAGTAAGCAAATAAATAAATAAAATAAAGGAAAAAATTGTGATTGAATATGTAAATGTACAAATGAGAGAATGAATACAGAAGGAAATGACCACAGTCATCTTCATATTTGCAATATGAATCTCGAGCTCCATAAATAGTAATGGAGTGTGGTAATATATACTGCAGCCCAACTGGAGAGAGCAATTAAGAGGCTGCTCAGATTTAGTAGAAATGAAGCTACTTGCAGAAGCCAAGGAGGTAATTGTGAGACAGCCTTGATTGTTTTGTAAGAAGATGCTTTCCCTTTAACTTTTTAAACACTCCGGCATCTACAGAGACTCTGTTTTAATGGAAATAAGTGAGTGTGGAAAAAAAAAAGGTCTAAGTTTTTCTCATTTATTTACTTCCCTAAATGCATTCTTAATCATATAAAAATTAAGGAAATAAGAATAATTAAAAAATGGAAAATTTTAGCACTTTCGGGAACGGTGAGGTCCTCGCGTCATTCTGCTTCAAAGAAAAAAGATAAATGATGATGCCATTAAAAAGTGAACTAATTAAGGAAGGCTTCTTTTAAGAACTCATTAACTGCAACCTCATTTACATAATGATGCATATTAATTAAGTTTTAATGAATCTGAATTTCCACCAAGCCGCTTTTCTTTGGCTGTGGAACAAATTGAACAAATTATTTAAAAGTGTTCTTGAGTCTACTTTTCACACCAAAGGGGAGAGAATGCAATCATTTGTAGAAAATCATATTTTTTTAGGCAGGCCCATCTGTTATTTTTTTCTCTCTCTCTCTCTTTTTTATGTAATCATTTACCCTTTTTACGAAACCTGGGAGATTCGTTGCATTTCCACACAAATCACGAGGTTTGTGATCAAGGGTAAAAACACCGTAAAATAAATCTAATGAATTTTAAGTGTTAAAAAAAAAAAAAAGAAAGAGATATGCGTATGTCCACACAGTCAACAAGTAATGCAAAAGAGTGGCTTTTATTTTTCTCTTACACAGAAGGCTGTTTTAAACTTTAAACTTTTCTTTTTAATAAAAAGAAACTTGTGCATGTAACACATTTAAAAATATAAAATCCATAATAAAACATTATAATAGGTTACCTTAAAGACCTCAGTGGGACTATCTGTTGCTGCCGTGGTGAAACCGGAACAAGAGAATGCATGTTTAACAGCACCAGCTGCCGCAATTTCAGGTGTTATTGTGGCGTGTGAGTGACTTAACATATGTGCTGCACAAACATCAGTATCATCTCTTTCCTTTCTTCATGCAAAGCTCTCTCTCTCTCTCTCTCTCTCTAACACTTAACGCTGCAACGCTACTAGCATAAATCTGGGAATAAGCACAGCCCGTGGGACTGACAGTGCACAAAGTTTGGTGTTTTAGCCTTTTTTTTTATTTCAGGGGAGGGAGTGGAGGTGAGAAAGGAAGAAAGAGAGAGAAAGAGAGAAAGAAAGAAGCTGATGAAAGCCATTGCAGGATGCTTAATGCAAAACTCACTTGCGCCAAATGGAGCGGCGGTGCCTCTCTCTCTCCCCTCCGTCTCCCAGATGCTGAGCTCCGGATGTGTCTCTGAGGTTAACCTGACACAAGCGACAGCTCCCCTCCCCGTCTGCCCGCCTCGCGCAGCCCCCTCTCGCTCCTTCATCCGTTTCTGCCGCTTTAAAGGAATCACCTTTCTGTGGTGGTAGGATGCCGGGGGTTCTTCTGACAGTGAGCACCTTCCTCAGGGGAGGTCAGGAGTCAGGGATTCAGATGAGGCAAGCTGGCGATGCAGTGTAACTGAAAATGGAAAGCAGATGTTAGTTAATTAGGGAAAATGTGACTGACAAGACTTGAGCGGCAAGGTACACGAGCTAGCCGGCACCGAGCAGCTGTTGTTGCCGACTTCATTGTCAGTCTCGTACACAAGTCACAACATCCCCACGGCGAAACGTGGCTGCATACGCAGACAATTATCAAAATAGAATTAGGCTTGATTTAATCATACCCATTTCTCCTTTTGAGTTTCGGCCATCGTCGGCCAGCCGCGCATTTTTCTCGCCTCCCTGTTTTCTTCCAGTTCATTTTCTGCATTTGTCTCGTCGCTGCGATGCACCCAGGGCTGTGACTCCGTCGAGACTATCGCTGAGAGGGTGGAGAGACAATAGACGGGGGGGAAAATATGGCAGACAAAATAAAACGTTCTTAATGAGCCCCACGCAGTAATCTTTCACTTCTCTCTTCTGGAGTAGGAGGATGTAGTGGCAGCGCTGAAATTTTTGTTGAAGCATTTCAGCGAAGTAAGAACGTAGAGGTGCAGAGCTCATCACTTTGATTGTTATAGAATCTTGGATGGAAAACAGATTAATAAGCATTAAATGTGGCACTGAAGAAAATACGACAGTTTAGATTTCAATTACCTCTGACCTTCTGTGTGTATGTACACATACAGTGGCCCCAAGTTGTATTTGGAGACATGAAGGGAGAGTTAACACAAAAATGACAACTGTCATTGCTTTTCTTCTGTGGAACACATATGGAGATATTAAAAAAAAGAAAAAAACAATGTTCTTTGGAACACACTGCCTTTCACTGTCTGGACAAAATCAGTTAAATCATTCTTCTAAATATTTTTTTTTGTTCCACAGCAAAAAAAAAAAAAAGAAAGAAATTAAATAAACGTAGATGATTACAAAATGAAAGTATCCATTTTAGGGTGTACAATGTCTTTAAGACATATCTCAAAGCATAGATCATTTCAAATGTGAAGTGGGAAGTGGAAGTCACCATATTTGAGAAAACATTTATAGTAGTAAATGGCCAAATTTGCCATAATTTCCTCATTCATTGTATTAGAAACACTCATACATACTCATCATTAAATAGTTTAATGCAAAAATGCAAAAGTAATATTACAAAGTATTTATATATATATAAATGTATATATATACAGTGCCCTTTACTAATATTGGCACCTTTGGTAAATCTGAGCAAAGGTGCCTGTGAAAATAAATCTGCATTGTTTATCATTTTGATCTTTAATTCAAAAAATGTAAAAATTTCTAACCTACCATTGAAGTAAAACAAATGAAAATAGGGAGAAATTCTTGTGATGAAATAAATGTTTTTCTCCAATACTTGTTGACCACAATTATTGGCACCCCTAAAATGTTTTATAAGTAAAATATCTCTGAAGTATATTCCCATTCATATTCACAATTTTGAGCTCTCCAGGGTGATTATGGACATGAAAAAATCGAGCCATGGCTTCTTGTTTCACAGAAATATAGGAGGGAAAACAAAGCCCAAATTCCCCTAATCATCCACACAATGAGAAAAAGCAAATAATATGATGTGCAACAAAATATAATTGAGCTTCACCAATTAATGAAGTGGCTTTAAGAAAAGAGATAGAACAGTGAAAATGTCCATTTCCACCATCAGGGAAATAATTAAGAATTTCCAATCACCATGAAATGTTACGAAGCTATCTCTATCATCTTAATACACAGCAAATAGTAGAGTTTGAGCGGCAAAAATTGCAGATAATAGTTGAGTCTCAGGGTCAGAAAACCTTTTAAAAAAATGTCAATCAGCCCCTAAATCAGCACATGTTGTTCAGGAGGGTTTAAAAAAATGATCTTCTCTCATCCAAAAACAATCTCCAGCATGTTCAGTTGTCAGACAGGACTGGAGCTACAAATGGGACTGGCTTCTATGATCAGACGAAACTAAAAAATGAGCATTTTAGCAGCAAACACTTAAGATGGGTTTGGTGAACACAGGGATAAAAATTACTCCATGTGTACAACGAAGTGTACTGCTGTATTTTTGTGATGTCAGCTGCAGGTCCTGGACATCTTGTTTAGACACATGACATCGTGGCTTCTATCAAATACCAGCAGATAACAAATCTAAGACTCTGTTAGAAATCTTATAATGGGCCATGGTTGGGTCTTCCACTGGGACAATAATCCAAAACAAACATCACAAAAGCAGAAAATGAAGCTTTAGCCAGGCTCCCCCTGGGTCACTCATGCAAGTCTGAAGAGGATGTATAGGTTTAGACATCCATGGCAAATGTATAGAATTGGTGTGTTTGGATATGGTTACACTATTGTGTTAAGGAGTGTATAATTTACAGCCTTGAACATTACTGTTTTGATATTCAGCTATTGATTTCTTTTTATTTTCTTTGTGCAATCTTGGTTTATACATTCTGTTGCAACCACAAATCGATATACGCATAGAAGGACTCCCCTTTCTATGGTGAATTTGTAGTTTTGTCAGTGTTTAAAGCATTTCTAAACAGTTTCTTTCATTTCAAAGACACGTCTTTGTTTGTCCATCCATTAGTAATTTACTTACTCTCATGTTATTCTGAACCTGTATGACATTCTTTCTTTAGTGGAACACAAAATATTTTGAAAGCCAATAGTCGAAGTGGCATTGGACTATCATTGTATGGACAGACTTTTTAAAATATTTCCACAGAAGAAAGCAAATCATGCATGTTTGGAACAAATGACTACATGTTCAATTTTGCATGAACTATGCCTTTAATGCTCCATAAACTCTTATTCTTTCCATCTCTAATTTTGACAGCACTGTTAGTTCAAGAACACAGCAAAGAGCCAAACACTGCCTTCCCTGTGCCTAAGTCTGGGCACGTTACGTGAATCTCTGGTCAGCAATATTAGCCTGTGAAATTGATGAATTGCTAGACATTAGCCCCATTCAAACAACAGATGTTAATTCACTTCAGATGTGAATTATCTGATCATTTGTGTCAGGAAGCATAATATGAATGACACAGATTATCTGAAATTCAGCTCTTCCCTTGGTAGACAGAACGTCCTTTGTCTCCTCAGGTAGAGGGCTCTGGAGTTAAGGAGGCAAACTCCAGAATGTTCCATTAGCCAGCCGTGTCTCTAAACATCTCATTAGGACCTCGACATGGCCGCCTTGGGCTCTGCTGTGGAGAGCGATTGCTTTGCTCTTTGATGAGAAAATATTAGTTATTCTGGCTCTGGATCCATACACATATGTCCTGTTGTTTGGTGTCATTAACCAAGGACGCCCGAAACAATTATGATGGCCTCGGATCTTAAGGTCGCATACAAATGTCTCAACTATATCTACTGTATTTCTAAATACGTGCGCGATCCAAAAGTCTGAGAACACATAAAAAATCTGGGATTTCAAATTCAAAACATTAAGCAACAAAATATTATGATATACTGTAGATTTAGACATTTCTTGGTCACCAACCATCCAATAACATTTTTGACATTCATCATGTTACTCACGCAGTTGAACGTTCTTGCTTCCAGTGAGGCTGAAGGTGCTGTTTGAATCATCTGAAGAACATTATCGTAAGATTTTACACAAGTTTGTTATTACAGCAGAGGGGTCATAACATTCACACAGCAGCAAAACGGTTGTAATTCCTGTTTCTGAGAAATCTGTGCTTGCATCAACACACACACACACACTACTTAGCTTATTTATGAGATACATTTGATAATCGTATTTTAAGAGAACACTAAGCTAATGCAATGCATACATGTTTCGTGTCCTTTTCGTGTTTTAATATGGGGTTTAGGTATCTCACAGGCGAATAAATGTGCTCTAGATTCATTTGGAGCTGCTCTCACTAGTTTTGTGGACTGTGTGCTAATGATCCACTGAGGTATTTAAGCAGTTGTCGTTACTTTTTGAACATGCAACTCTTTGGGACATTGTGATACAGTCAAATTAGTTACATTTACAACGCAGTTTAGTTACAGGTGATATTTATGGTTTGCAAGAGAAAAAGCTCAGGTAATCACAGAATACATGTTTGTCTCATGCTGTTTTTCTCTTGTTTTTCTATGTATATGTATTAGATATCATTCAAGCAACATTTTAGACATAAGCCTTCAAAAAAACGCTACATCTTTAGACCTTCGTTTTGGTGCTTTTAAATGTTTTTAAATATTTTTTTAATCAGTTTTTATTTTTGTATTTTGCTATTTTAATTTTAGTGTTATTTTTTAGTATTTTTTAGTGTTTTTATCATTTCTAGCATTTTTTTTACATAGTCATAGTTAATTTTTAATTTAGAATTCATACTCACAAGAGTACCACAATGTTTGCAAATGTGCTAATCTTTTTGTTTCTTACTACCTTTCTGGGCCTTGAACTGTCTATGCAAAAAAGTAATTTTCACTAGTGGTCTCAGACTTTTGGACCCCCACTGCAGTCAGTTTCTTTGCCCCAGATTCAATATAAGATAGAAAGAATGCTGTGTTCCGTGAACTAAGAGCACCATGCTGGTAAGAATGTGTTGCTAATCACCTCCGTCTTTGTTATTTCTGCGGTTGAATCCTTTTCAGCTCAGCTGATTTGATCAAGGCATTGCCGTTTCCAGACTTTGAGCAGTTTCTCTTTCCCTCCCTCTAGAGAAAAAGCATTTACTGAGAATCCAAAAGAAAAATATGGTGTTAGAACCTCCCCTTCCTTCAACACAATCTCGTGGGAGCCGAGGAAAGGTATCAAAACAAAGAAAATCAAAAATTTCAGACTAGATAATAACTTGGATTACAAAGAAGTGTGCAGCCCAAAGAACTAGTAATTGGGTCAAGAGTACTTCATGTGCAAAGAATGAAAATAATAAGATGAGATAAAAAAACAGATAAGATTAGAAATATGAAACCTTGAGCTTGTTAACTTTGCAGGAGAATGGGTTAGCGAAAACATGCCAATCTTCACCACTTTTGTTTAATTTGTTTTAAGCTCATTTCCACATTGCAATAAGTCTAATTGCACAATGTTCATCAATGCTATGCATTATATGGTCTCTTGTGTATACTAGTAGCATCAGGCCGCTGTCCATCCTGGTTACTTCGATCGCCTCTTTAGTTTATGGACCATGTGTCTTTTAATTCCCACAGACCGCCGAGCATCCATGCACTGTGGCTGGACCATAATGCCGTCCTGTCCACTACAGCCACGGCCGGCCCCTAGGGGCTATCTAAGCCTCTTTGGCAGGCCTGGATCCCAGAATTCTCTAAATAGAAATAATTGTGCTCGACAATTGCTGTGTGCTTTGCTAATGCCTGTGACAGAACTTTTTTGTCGTTCTGACGCCCACAAGCTTGGCTAGCGATACACACAAAATATGCTAAGCTATGTAATCTCGTTCCTGATTAATAAGTGCCACGAGTGCTTTTGGAGTGCTCACGCTGGACGCTAATGGCTCCATTCAGCGGCTGTGTGACCACGCTGGAAACCATGGGACCTAATGTCTTGACATTATTCCACTTGACCACTCTCGAGTAGGATGATGATGACCTTAATTGTGATAATTTAGCCTGGCTGCTTATATAAATCTGTCCTGAATGTAGCTGATCGTTCATGTAATACAATCTGTTATCTTTGCTCATTAAAAAGCATGAAAAAGTACACTGAAAAAAATGCGGTGTATCACTCAGAAATGCTAGTAATTATTTAAAGCGAGTAACACTGAATGAATGTGAAATGCTAAAATATGAAGACTGCAGTTGTATTTAACGTATTATAACTGCTTTATTTACAACTTTGAAGTTGTATCAGTTAGAATAAGGTTTAATTTAGTGATTTTTCCTAAACAAATCGTACATTTATGTTATTACAAATATGCAATTACAGCTAATTGCACATAATGTAATGTGTCTTGGACCAACTTTTGATGTTTATTCAAGAAACCTAGTCATGAAAAGGAAATGTTCATTGTTTGACCAACATGTCCTGTGATTAGTTAGTGAAGCGGCAAGACCATGGTAAATATGCAGATTTCTTCAATAACAACACCAAAATGTGATGAAAAGGCATGGGTGAATCATTTTGGCCCATTTTTACAGGTTCCAGTAATTTTTGAAGTTGCCTCCTTAAGTTGTTTCATTCTTTCACCCCTTTTTTTCATTCTTCAGAATCTGCACCACTAGTTTCCGCAGAGCAAATTTTCAGGCAGCTCAGTGCACCTATGGCAGACGCTAAATACGAGCTAACAAAAGACCCAAACAAACACATTCAAAAGCAACTCTCCTCAATTTTCCAAACGACTTGTCCATTTTATGACAATACCCCCCCCCCCCCCTTTTTTTGTGCCAAGCCAGTCATTCTTTTTCTCCCCCCTTCTAGTGAAGGCAATCACCTCTCTCATATACATCTGTACAAATTGATTTCCTCTTTACAAGAGAAGATAAAGAGCACAGCAACAGAAATACCTGTAAGTGAGGTATAATTACTGAGAGAGACACCCCCTACTGAGTCCATTCAGCAAAGTCCCAACAACATGCATTTAAAACCTCAATAGCGCTCGACAGCCTCGTACGAATAAGCCAGAGATTTGATTAAAATTATAGCTCTTTTGCTCCTACTTCATCTATTAAGATAAGCATCTTGTTCAGGGCATTTTTATATATACATATGAAGAGGACTGGTACAATTTAACAGTTTTCTCCTGCTGCTCCATACAAAAGATAACTGAGGGACCCCACTTCACTCTCACCTGTACAAAGCGGTTGGTGTCAGAGTGGCAAATGGCCATGTTCAATAATATTCAAGAGCTATATCTTTGACTGAGTCTCTAAAAGAATGTTTCTCCATCGTTTGCTTTTAAACGTGTAGTGTGTCGGCAGCGGCCTAAACATCTCTCTAAGGTCTTGTATTATGTGAATGTGTGTTGTAGTCGGAAATAACACTGTGTTTTGTCTAATTAATAGTTTTTAAATAATGTATGATTTATGGATCTTTTTGTTTAGCCAGTTTAATCCAGCAACGTATGGATGTGGATACACAGTTATGCACATAAACTAGAATAATTCACCCCAAAATTGGCCCACAACTGTTTAAAATGTAAAATGTGATTACCTTTGCTGATTCCATTTTCTGTTGCAATTACAATGAATTGAAGCAGATGCTTTCAAGATTCAAAAGCACCATGAATGATCATAAATATGGTCCAAATTACTTTTCGAGAAATTAATATTGTTATTGCTTGATCTGGTTTGATCATTGGTTCGATAAGTGACCCTGGACCACAAAACCAGTCTTAAGTCACTGGGGTATATTTGTAGCAATAGCCAAAAATGCATTGTATGGGTCAAAATTATAGATTTTTTTAATGCCAAAAATCATTAGGAAATTAAGTAAAGATCATGTTCCATGAAGATTTTTGTAAAATTCCTACTGTAAACATATCAAAATGTAATTTTTGATTAGTAATATGCATTAAGAAAACTTAATTTGGAAAACTTTAAACGTGATTTGCTCAGTATTTTGATTTTTTTGCACCCTCAGATTCCAGATTTTCAAATAGATGTATCTCGGCCAAATATAAATCTGGACCACAAAACCAGTCATAAGGTTAAATTTTACAAAACTGAGATGTATACATCCTATACTAAATTACCATACTATACTATACTTATTTATTGAGCTTTCTATTGATGTATGGTTTGTTAGTATAGGATGTATACATCTCAGTTTTGACAAATTTAACCTTATGACTGGTTTTGTGGTCCAGGGTCACATATGTTAAATTTGTAAATCAAAACTCCTTCATGAATTGGATATCACTACTTTACATGCCTGTAGTTTTGAAATATAATACATAAATCATATGGACTACTTTGTGTACACTTATGAAAAATATGTTAATTAGTTTTTTTTTTTTTTAAATAAAACCTCATCCAATGCAGTTGAATAGGAAAATGTATCCTTGCTCATTTTGTGAAAGAAAGAAAGTCATTTGAGTTTGGAACAACATGAGCATGAGTAAACGATGACAGAATTTTCATTTTGGGTGAACTATTCTTTTTCACAATATTGTGAGATGATGACTTCATTATGTGTCTCATTTCAGGCAATGATTTTCTAATTTGTTTGTTTTGTTTTAGGTCATTTTTGGCAGCTGTAGTGCGAACCTTCTTTGCAGCAAAGGAACAAACAGAGTTTTCAACCCAAAATAAGTTGTAAGTAAGAAAAGGAAAAGGTGTGACAGTTTTTTGAGAGGATAAAGTGAGAGGCAAGAAGTTTTATGCACTTTACCTCATATTTTGCAGGTGACAGATATGTCAGGACCTAAAAACCCTGCGGTACAGCATTTTTCTTCCACTTAAAAAGGGAGTTTCTTAAACCAGAGAGCTCACAGACAACCCGAAGGACTTGTATTTTTAACAAAGCATTTCTCTTTTTTAAATATCTTCAAGTAGATTCACCTCATCCCTCCGAGCTTTCGCGCTTTTCTTTTGTATTAAAATTTTTGGAGGGAAACGCATGAAGCAAAACAAGAGCAGAGGGCTGTTTTCCTTTTTTAGTGGTGAGCTGATACTAAGGTATTGTGAGTTTGGCGCTGTCTAATGATCCACTGACGGTGCTGTTGTGTCCCGTGAGGCCAGGTTTGAGTGACTTGTCTGATGTGGTGAGCTTTTAATGGTACATAAAAATGAAGTCACGTAATAAATGAGAGGGAGAGCGAGAAACGGGAAAGGATTTAAGAAAGAATGTCCTCTTAGTTATGACAGTCATGCTCTTCTTACACTGGAATGTACAATTATATGCTATTTAATACTTAAATGCTTACTACACAAATAAGATTTAAATAACTGGCATGATTCTTCTGGCCATTTGCATATAAATGCATCTAAGTACTTCCAAGTATCTGGCACTGCCTCATAGGATCAAACAATAAAAGAGGCAGTGATAGAAATGGCTAATAATCACTTTGCAGAATGATTCCCTTGAACCATATTCTCTGGATTTTCATGGTTTATTTATAGATATTTGTGCATGTGTGTGTGCTTTGTAAACTGAAAAAGCACTGATCGGGCCTTAGATATAGAACACGTCGGTTATTTCAAGAGGTCATTTAGCATTTCTGTGCTTTACTGCTGCGTGTTCTATTGTCGCTTTTTTATTTCACTGGCACCACACATGTATAACTCTAAAAACATACCATTATTTAAATACAGATAGATAAATAGCAGCAAAAGCAGCCAGGAAACTGCTTGGAAAAAGTTACTTGATAAATCACAATTAAACAGCATGAAACTGGCCTTCAATATTTAATTTTTGCATGTATTTTGTATATATATTGTATTATATATTTATATGTGTGTGTGTGTGTGTGTGTATCAAGCTCTGCCAGAGGGCACTGCAACCAACACTGAATCACCACAGACTCTCAAACTGTTATCTGGACTTCATTTCCCATCATGCCTCACTCCTGATCATACACACCTGCAGCTCATTATCCAGGCACACACACTCATTACACCCAGCATTAAAGCCACAACTGAACACACACTCTTGATTTGCTCTGGCTGTTCCTTTCCCGTGTTTTGTTTTCTACCATTGTGAACTTATACTGTTATTGCTTTTCTGACTGTTTGCTGCCTGCCCCGATATCTGCCTGTGTACCTCGACTCTGGTTCTGCCTCATCCCCATTGCTCTGTTTGCTGGTGTTTTACCCTGACTGCTGACTCTGAAAAAAAAAAAAACTTGCACATGGATCCGCACATTAGTGAGGCTGCCACCTCTGAGCCGCTGCACAAGATGGTTACCGCCTCTGACCTCTGAGGTTGCTAATGGAAATGTTGAGATCTCAGAGGCTCCAGTGGCTGCACGGCCCCTGGAGATGTCAGCTTTGGTCGTAGACCCTCCAGAGGTTCCGCTGGTGGCTGCACAACCTCCAGATCCAGCAATTCATGTCCGAGTACCCTCGTTCGGTCCAGTCCCAACCATGAAGGTTTCGCCAGTGGTTGCACAGCCTACGGAGATGTTGACTTTGGTCGTAGTCATGGTTCCGCACACCTCTGCTTCAATCATTACATTGCATTTATTTGATCCAAAATACAGAAAAACAGTAAAAAAAATTTTGAATATATTTTAAAATGATTACATTCATTCCTGTGATCAAAGCTAATTTTTTAGCATCATTCCTCCAGTCACCTTCAGAAATAATTAACATTTATTACTATTAATATTACTTTTTGTTTCAGATAAATGCTCATCTTTGGATCGTTCTGTATGTTTCTAAATGTACTCAACTGTTTTAAATATATTGATTGATAATAAATGTTTCTTAAATTCAATTCAACATATTATAATGATTTCTGAAGGATTATGTGACACTGAAGACTGGAGTAATGATTCTGAAATTGCAGTTTTGATCACAGGAATAAATTCTACTTTAAAATATGTTAAAAATAGAAAGCAGTTATTTTTAATAGTAAAAATATTTCACAATATTACTATTTTTGCTGTAGCTTGGATCAAATACATTTTCAGGCTTGGTGAGCAGAATTCATTAAAAAAACATTAAAAATCTTAAGTTTTCAAAAATGGTAGTGTATTTGCTGTGATAATATTTTATATCATACTTATAGATATAATATTCTGGAACATATTGCATCATTTTATATAATTTTTGAATATGACATTTTGGTCAGGAGAACAGTTGTCCAGCATTGGGTAGTCTTCGTCTTGAATGTCTATTTCCTTTCTGGTGATCCCAGTGGCCAAATCAGCACTTGTCATCACTGCTTACTATGTAAGAGGGCTGATATGTAATTTATGGTCATCTTTTGGGATTTGGGGGCAGCAGCAGTCAATTCCACAGATAAAATAAGACTTAAGAGGTTGTCCATGTCTATGGCAAAACTTGCTGGCAGGAAGCGCTGTCTGAAACGGAAATGGAACAGTGTGAAAATCAAATTGTGTGGAATAAAATCTAATGGCTGTGTTTAAACGTGTCACAACATTAGCAAAATATATGGTTGTATTTTGTCACAGTATCTCAGTTGCTCTGAGGGCGTTCAGTTCCCTATAACAGACCCTTAAAATAGATTGGCAGTATCTCTGAAACCCTCTGTATTTTTCCTAGCTTTGAAACTGACAGTTATCCGAATACACAGAATGTAACTTTTATTTTCTCCTCTTGAATTTCTTTACACACCTAAGAAAAAAGCAATAACAGTCATGATGGAGCAGTCAGGCTCATAATATGGGACGGTATCTGTTGCACTTCTTTTCTTCTAGTTTCTACCTGCCTCTCCAATGCACTCTTTGTATTCAGCATATGTTAGTCTAGCAGATTGCTTGGCTGTTCTCTTGTGGAATAATCAGTGCCAGAGCAAATGCATCTGCTTCATGATAACCATTCTCAACGTGAGCAAATGTCTCAGAGGTTACTCAACACATCCAACTTGAAATGTAGCTGATTCACTAAGGCCTGGCTCTCAACATCACAGAGTTGTGATACAAATGTTGAGAGTTTGTTCTTTGTGATCCACAGGCCAGATTCTGTTGTGTGGCAGTACGAGGCAGAGACAGAACAACTATCCTGGCTGCTGTAGCTTCAGTCAGGGCCAATTAAACAAGTTTGTACAAACAAGTTAGTTCAGTCCAAAGAACAGTGTAAATGTTAAAACTAAACTATACCCACATGCAAATGTAATATATGTACATATATTTACATGTATAAAATATATTGTCACATAAAATAAAAACATACTTTATATATTGTTTAGTGCTTTCAAACTATTAAATTAAACAAATTAATTACATACAAAATACAAATTTCTGTTTGCATAATATATGTGTGTTCTGTGTATTTTATTATGTATATATATATATATATATATACACACACAGTATATATTTAGAAAATATTTGCATGCATTAACTTGTTTATATTTATACTAATATAATTTATATTATAAATAATTATATTTAATACATGAACATAACATATTTTTCTGAAATATATACATGCGTTCTTGTGTATTTATATGTACACAATACATATACAAAGAACACACATTTTGTATGTTATTTTGTTTTATTTTGTATTAGTTTCTGTATGGGATATGAGAGAAAGTCAACGTGATTTTTTTTTTTTTTTTTTCTTGTTAAAAATAATTTAGACATTATCAGAAATGTATTTTTGGATACCTGCTTAAATTGTTCAACATCTGGAAAAATATTTAGATATATAAAAAATTACAATTCTAAACATTACAAGTAAACACTATAAGTATTTTCATTTTAAAGACCTGCCATGAATGTCGTTTTAATGAAATGGTATACATAGGCCTTAATAGAATGTGTGATTTATGTAAAAATGTTTACAGTGATGCAAAAACCCAATGGCTTCAGGTAAGAAGCTATATGGTTTGGGGCCGAAAAATACTATATAAACCTTTTAGGTTCATGTTACTAAGAAAAAACACAGCAAGAGGATTTAAGCAGATATTTAGATGACTAAGCTTCAATGGAAATGTCAGAGGCAAGGTACTGTATAGCTCAGCACTTTCAGAGAACACACATGGCGTTCTTCAAGAGGACTGAATGAAATGGCATCACAAACATATGCTTTTATTTTGCATTTTATGGTTTCAAATTGCATTCACAGAGCCAGCACCCCCCATATCTCATTTCTTGAGCGCATGCAGGCGAGAGTGAGGCATTGTGACAGTGACCATGTGCAGTCAGTAGGAAAGGGCCCTTTTGTCTCCCCTGCTCTCTGTCACGGAGGGTCACGCAGGCTTACCCTCAGAATAAAGCCTTGGCCATTGTTATAATTTGCATTGATGCATAGAGAAGAAGATAGGCTGCTAACAGGGGTTACTTGGAGCAGGGGTGTCTTTGCATGGAAATGTATTCTCAGGATGGACAGTATGCGTATTTCTCTCTCTCCCCCCCACTGGAGGTGTAGGCCTCTTCAAGGTCACTGCCAAGGACAGTGGAGCCAATTAGTATGCAGATCAGGACCTGATATGGTTTAAGGGTATTGCTCTGATGCAATCACATTAGTTAGGCCAGTAAAGAATCCTCAGCTTGACCTCAATCATTGCAGCCACGGGAGAAGGTGAAGAAAGAATAGAGGAGGGTCCGCAGTGTCCTGATTCTTCTTCTGTTCTCGTACCTGCCACAGTATCCACTGTAGGGCACAAATGCATTTTTTAACTTTCACTATTCACTGAATTTTTCTTCTATTTTGATGTCTAATTCAATACAATGCACACACACAAACAGTTTTATTTTATTTATTTTTATACTAAAACTTACTGTTTTTTCCCAGATTTCTCTTTTTTTTCTCAAATATTTAATGTGGTCTTAGAATTTGGGCCCCTGTATCTCTGACTGTTAAATGCATAACCCTTGCACTAAACATGACCACAAATGGTTTGTAAACATTTATTTCATAGTGTGCCCTGTGTGGGGCCGCTGTTGTGCTGCGTAAACATGATTTTGGACCGAGCAAGCTTTTCCCCTGGTGGTCTGGTGCCTGGTCCAAGCCGGCCTGCTATGGCCTTAGAGGCTAGAATGCAATTTACTACCCCCTTTTTTCTTTAAAACTGTGTCCGGGTTGTAAATTTCTTCCAATTCTCGCTCTTTCGCTCCTATCTTTCTCCCCTTGTCGGAATTAATGAGATCAGGTTTGATCAGGGCAGCCGAGTGTTCAGAGAGAAATCTCACAAGCGCCTTGTGTCCTGTAATAGAATTTGCATCTAATGCATACATAAATCAAACATCTTTCTGGACATTTTCATATGCATAATGTCATTTCATCCTGTTTCTTTCTGAGTGGGGTGCTAAAGGAGAGGAGGGGCTATATGTAGGTGGCTGAGGGGATTGTAGTCAAGTAAAGAGGTGATTTTTTTTTTCTCCTTTTTAACTTCCTTTTAAAGGTTTTCTTTTTTTGCTGACTGTGTATTCATAGTGAGTTACAGAGATTACAGATCTTTTGGGGTTTTCTTGTCAGGAACTTTTATCATGAAGGGGATTGTTGTATGTTTGGGTTGAGTGTCTGTGTGTGCACTAATATGTATAAAACATGAGATATGTGTATTTTTATGCGTGCGTGCAAGAGCGAGAGAATAAACATGCTTTGTGTATGCATGTGCACATCCACATGTGTGGGTGTGCACTTTTTTTTTATTTACGTGAATGCATGTGTGTGTGTGCATTTGTGCTGATGGCATGTTGATAGAGAGACCAAGGGATGGGGTGGGCCGATGCTACGATATTTCTTTCTTCCACTACCTTAGTCTTTGGGGCTTTGTTATGCAAATGCACGAAAGAGTAGGAGATTCAAAGTGCCAAGATTTTTTTTTTTTTTTTTTAGCTTTTTTCAAGAACAAAGTGATGAGGTATTGTGATTGTCCTCGATGTTTGGTACTTCCTTGCTAACAAGGCTTTGCTTTGTAGAAATCGCATTTGCAACCATCAGAATTTGCATGTCTTAGATGGTACTTATACTACACATTACCGTTCTGCAGATTTACTGTATATACGCAGGATAAATATCGGCTATGTGTGCGATATTAATTTATAGCGGGCATTACGACTGTCTACAGTAACGTTCGGTTAGTTTACACTAGAGACCTTCATATCTGACAGTGGTCTTGAGTGTTTAACATGAGCGTTATTGGCTGCCAGATGACTGACTTAACCTTGCGCGGATCCGATTTTAAAATACATTTGCATTTTCTCACAGATTTATGAAACAGTTTTCACTTGATATTACATTCATTCCGCTCATGAGCGAGATTGTCCATAACTCACCAGAAGATGAATCTGTTTTCCCACCAGAAGTAATTAAATATCATATTTTCACTCAGAAAGTTAAAATAAATCACTTTTTATGTGAGCAAAATCCTTGGAGATTGCACACGTGCTTCGGTGATGAAATAAGCTCAAATGTGGATGTGGCTCCCTACCAGAAAGAATTAAGCTCTGGCGAGGAGCCAAGCTGCAGGAAAGAATCAAATCTCACAAAAGAAGCCATTCGACTGTTTATATCCCGCATAACGTCTGGGTAAAAATGTTGGTAATTTGCTTGTTTTGAAACAAGCTCTGTCCCTTAGCATAGGCTCTCTGAAGGCCTCCATGCCCCACTTTTATACACTCATTACGATCTACATTAATATCTTCAAATATTAATTGGACCCATGAAGCCATATGAGTCGGCACCCTTACATGTCGGCTTGTCAAGCGCTTGGGCTGAGGACATGAGGTCTGACATGCCGGCCACAGAAAACTTCCCGTGCTAAAACAATGCCATTAACGCCAATCACGATGACACTTATGAGCCCTATTAAATGATATGTGATGTTCAGCATCCTTTGCGACCGCTCTGCCCATTAATGTAAACCGCTTCTGACCTCTTGGGTTTCTTAGCACCGTAATGTAATGTGATTATGAGTCCAGTCTCATAAATAATAAAGAGGGCTAGCAGCATCATTTATGTATTTACATGATGATAATGTGTTGCTTCGCGCTTTGATAGAAATTAAAAAGTAATGTCTTTCCATGTCTTTTTTTTCACACCATGATTCAGGCATCTATTTTTACTACTTCCACTTACTTTTTTTTTTGTAGTCAAGTGTAATTTGCAGTGCAGCCATCAGGTTTAAGTGGTCTTTTATTCTCTACAAGTTGAGATTTAGCACTTTTGATTCAATAAAGTCACTCGAAAGTACGATCGAAGATGTTTTATTGTATTTCGTCATGCCCAAAATGTGTAAAAAATTGGTTGAGTGGAGTTGCATAAAGACGTCGAGCATAATCCAGGCAACTACACATTGCCCAAAACCCTGTTGAAATGTCCTAAATGTTTTGCACAATTTTGGAAGTGCTCATGTAAGCCCTGTTGAGCTTCATGATTTTCCACAAGTTTCCACTCATTTGGGCGGCTCTGCTCGTGCTTTTCCTTCCATTTAACCAGTTCAGCTTTTCCAGAGCAATCGCTTAGCTCATAGTTTCTGAATAAACAAATGGATGAGTGAGTACAGTATCTGTTTGTATTGTGTATCAGAACGATGCTGCGCGTTGATCATTATCTTCTATTCTCATCACAAAATCATCAGCCACCGCAAACAGACTCTTTAAGGTCTCTCTCAGCTGCAGTACTTTAGGTTTTTTATCTTCCTCTGCCTGTTCATTTGATTCATTAGCATACAGATAGTGCTCTCCAAAGATATGTCACGCTAGAGGTGTCCTCATTGCAAAGCAGCAAGTCTTATAAAGGCACTCCATATCTGTGACTGTGAGTTGTTTCTATTTTTTTCCTCCAGGGATGCTTTGTTCTCTCGTGTGGGAGCGACAGTCACTAATCCTTCATTAAATGGCATTGTCAGCATTTAAACTGGAACCGTGTTTAATGGCTGCTGACCAGCAACACAGTTAAACTGTAATTAATTTCTTTGTGCTTGAATTAGGGATGTTTTTCAAAGCAAAAGCCATTTAACTTCATTTAGCTCATTTCGGTCATTTTTTCATGTCTAAATGTGAGGTTTTCTGCATCGTGTGCAGCATTTCGTGAAGGAAAAGCAAAATACTGAGATGATCTATTGTTTTATTCTTCGAAATTAGTCGTTATAGAGGAAAAATTACAGAGTAAATGTATTTTATTTAATTATGTGGTTTCCATGACAATACTTGAATGCAGTACTTTAGCCTTGTTTTTTTATTTATTTTATATTTACTTGATCTATCTATCTACTGTATCTATCTATCTATCTGATATATTTTTAATATTTTTTTGAGTATTTATTGTTGCATTTATTGTTGAAATTTTTTTTATATAATATAATGTATAATACATAATTCTTTGGACCATTTTTAATGTAAATTGTGACCCATCAAATAAATGCTGCAATAGGTATGAATTCTTCTTATAGTAAAACGCAAAATACATTCTGATATTGTAAAAAATACCCCTTTTTGACACATTCTTCTTCACTCAAAATAAGATAAAACACTTAAACTGCTGGTCCCTGATGACAAAGCAGGAACAGGAATATGCAGATAGATTTATCGAACTAGCCATACGTGGCCGTCTTCCTGGTCATGTAATGAAGGAAATATACACGGCGAGTGGTCAGAGAGCTCCCGCGGCTTAATGACAGTGGATATCTCTCAGACAGGCCCTGAAATATTTGCTCGGGAGACTCTCCGAGGGTTTCAATCTCCCACAAATCCATTTATATGTTTGCAGCTGATTTATGGCCTTATTTTAACTGTCTCCTACATGCAAATGCAGGAGGCCGCTTAGAAATATACATAATGTGATTCTCAGGGTCATCCCTCCTGCCTGTCAGAACGTATTCCAGCCAGGGAGAGTGGAGGGACTGGGGGAATTGCTCTTTCCAGAGAGGAGTCAGGAAGTGGCCGGGCGCTGCTATCATCCTGCCCTCGACTGTCATTAAGAGAAAAAGGCTAATGTCGATGTATATTAAAGATACCACATATAAAACATAAACTTACCAAAAAGTGGCTTGTCTTGCACCTGTGTTTTTGTTGTGAATATATGAACAGTGTAACTGTAAAAGAAAGAAAAAAAATATATATATGGGTTCGCCATGACATGAGGGTGAGGAGATGACAGGACTTTCTCTTTTTCGAACTGTCCCTTTAAGAAAAGCTAGAGAAACTGATGCAATGTTTGTGAGCGGTTTTGCCTTTGTTACGTGAATATACAGATGGAGAACTTGCCATGTGATGGGCTTGTTTACATTCAGACAAAACTACAGATGGCTGAATTTGCATGATGTGTAGAAACATCATGAAGAGATTCTGATATCAGATCTGAACATGACAAGCCAGCAGAAGCCAAACGGGATCCTGATCGATTTCCAGTTTTCCAAGTCCCCTTCCTTCAGTAAAGCTCTTACTAGCCTTTATTCTGATCATTCAGAAACGGGAAAAAACCCAGATGCATAATGCTATTCTAACCTTAATGAGGCATATACGTCCATCGGTTTGTTATAGAATAATGCACTACTTGCCTCTGCAGGTCATTAAATAACAAATAAAAGAAATTAAGTGTAGAAAATGCACTGAATCCAAATGTGGCCATATTTTCAGGTCATAGTGGTGTAGCTTCATTAAAGACATCTGTCATGGAAAGTGTCGTTACAGTCCCCCCCCCATGCTACATATAATTTTGCTTTTATGTTTTAGAGCATAGATTTAACTTTTACAGAATTAAGGACATCCCACTAGGATTAACGGGGTACTTCAATATATTAAAAAAAGCAAAACAAACATACAAAACATCTCAGGAACACTTAAATGTATTTTTTTTATTAATTTAAATATATACATATATATATATATATATATATATATATTTATATTAGTGCTTATATATATATGTGTGTGTGTGTGTGTGTGTGTGTGTGTGTGTGTATTAGTGTATGATTAATCACATCTAAAAAAAAATTTGTTTACATAATAAATGTGTGTGTACTGTGTATATTTATTATGTATATACAAATACAAACACATGCATGTATATATTTAAGAAAAACTTTTATTTTTAATGTGATTAATCGTGATTAATCTGTTTGATGTGTATGTATATGTATGTAGGTTGTTGTAAACTGTCTTTATTTAGCAGGGAAATTAATTTGGCTGTCCATCACATACACCAAAACCAAATCGCCTCAACATATTTAATTGGAGAATCTTTTAAGTGAATCTCTTTTTTTTTCACTCCATTTCTGTTCCTAGGAGAAATTAAGTATTCCATTTGCTGCATAAATTTTCAGGTCTTACTCATGCGACACTCGGGGGTGTTGAATTTTTTATGACAAAAACGGTCTAATAATTGTTGAACAGATGTATTGTTGAAGAGTGGGCTCCAACAGACCTCATAAAACAGATTTAACATGTTAACCCTGGCTAGTCCTTAAATGACATGCAAAAAGGAGAAAGAATGAACACTGAAATGATGCTGTGTTAGCATAGTGAAATGAAGAGAAAAAAATGCACAATCTGGTTTAATGCTATACTCAAATTCCTTAATGGTTTGTTAATTGTTTTGATAGTTAAATTTAGAAGCACATCTACCTAAAAAAGCACATTTAGAAATATATTCAGTTATAATAGTGCTTTAAAAAGAAAAAGGGGGTTATTTCTGAAACATTAAAAACATTTAGAAGTCAATGTTCTGTGAAGTGAAATCCATACCCTTCTTCAAGCATTGATTTTTGTTTTGTCAGTTCTCGACTGTGCTTCATGTTAAAACACTTTCATTACAGTATTTCCTATTATTTAAATGTTTTCACCATAAAATTCTAAATTTTAATTGGTAAGTCAAACCTATTTGTCAGAAACAAGTTATGGGTCTTTTTCGCTCACTGGGACTAGAATTAGGTGGTGTGCCAGTGGCAACATTTGAGTTCCTTCATCTAATTTAGGTCTTTTTTCGCTCCCTGACTTGCTGCATAATTTAAGACTGACCCATGCCTGCGCCGATGGCACTGAAATTTTGACCCATGGTTTGCTTTAATCAGATTCAAAAATACATGAGTTACATGTCAACCGAACTTCCCTCATGTTTACCTAATGGGCATCAGCTCTAAATTATCCCACTTCCGAACTTGACATGCATCAGGAGGCTCTGGGAGGCTTTGAGGGTCTGGATAAACATTATCAAAGGTCAGGAATTTAAGTCGACTTATTCCCTACGATGTTAGTCCACTTTCCATCAAGTTTTTTCCCTTCCTCAACCTCTTTAGCATGAGACCTAATTGGCCCTGTCAGTTTTATGATGAAAAAGACTGGAAAATTTGTTAAATTAGTCACAGTATATTTTCATTGCATGTAGCTGTTGACTTTTCTATACACAGCAGCACCCCAAAGTATTTGGACTATGAAGGTGTACCTAAAAGTGTTGAATGTTATGTGAAGGTAAATATGTGTTTTGTTGTGGTTTTTGATGTCAGTGCAATGTTATGTTGATATGCAAGTAGGTGGCGACAAGTGACAAGTACTTATAGTCACTTAAAGGTGCCATAGAATGGAAAACTGAATTGACCTTGGCATGGTTGAATAATAACAGTTCAGTACATGGAGTCCCAAACACCATCGTTTCCTACTTCTTATAGAAATCAAGTGTTTGCAAAAGTCGACTGAAAAAAGGTCAAATTCCAACACAACACAGACTGTTTGGTAACAGTCTAGAGGCGTAATAGTTACGCTCACC
>JAUCMS010000031.1:5013363-5038605 GCA_032357445.1 Enteromius radiatus | reverse complement strand
TGATGGGTAGGTTTAGGGGCGGGGTTATGTTTAGGTCATTCGTACAAATTCATACGAATTGGCATCTTGTAAAATACATATGATTTAGAGTAAATGGGTGAGGTCATACAAATTCGTACGAATTAGCCACCTCGTAAAATATGTACGAATTGCTGTGAGATCAGGTTGGACAGACACAACATGACACTGTCATTATTTTTATGCCTGCTAGAGGGCGCGTAACTTTAAAACGTAAAAAAGGTCGTAATAAGGTGCTTGCACAAATGACCTATAAAGTCGACAGGCTCTTTAAAATATGAGTAAACCGCATTTAAAGTCTCTTTTTTATATGTGTGGTCATTTAAATATAGTGTAATATAATGTACAGATTTTGTATGAAAAGTCCCGCCATTTATAGAATCAGTAATGAAGCAGTTATGTATTATTATATTTCTTCAGTATTGTGTACCGTAAGAGATTTCTTGCAAACAGATATGGATTTATTACGAATTTAACAAAAGAGAGAGAAAAACGCAGCTAATAATAGTTTGAACTTTCCCACTCTCATCTTAACAAAAGTTAAAGCCATAAAATGCATGATCTGGTGCGTGTGCGATTTCTTTAATTTCTCTGGTTAATTCACATAGCCATTCTCTATACTCCTTGCGTATGAAGAGTACCCCCTAGGAGGAAAAACAATAGACTGCCTGAGTGGCACCAATTGCCTGGGGGCAGGACTTGCTCCATTAGGATCCCCAAAAGGTATCTAGTGAAACAAAGCCAGAGTCTACAGTTGATTGGCAAACAAAGTAGGCACAGGCACTTAGGAATTCAATTGCATTTTACCCATCACCATTTCTGTTCAGCCTAAATTGTGCGCCTGGACTAACAGCTTCTATTAGCTCTAGTGGTGCCTATTCAGGTGCTAATTGAGATGAAACCAGGGTTTGTCAAGGCAATTATAACAAATAGCTGGAAATGGCTGGAGATGGCCTTTGAGCGAGCTAAAACTGTGGAGGGGTATTAATCTTTTATAGCCGTGACATGAGTAATAAGGGGTAAATTTATCACTGTATCACATCTGCGGAGATATGATATCATTATGATTTTTTTTTCATCTTCAAGAAACAGAGGGAAAACTTCAAGGGCCTTAGAACTAAATATGAACATCGGCCAGTGCTTAAAATGACCCTTGGATTATTGCAACAAGAATTGGGCAAATATTTATTTACTTACTTTTTATATATATATATATATATATATATATATATACAGTCATGGTGAGCTTTTTTAAAAACATTATTAAAAAAAGTAAAAAAAAATTATAATGTGTATTTAAAAACTATTTTAGTATTATTATTGAAAAATTCCAATCAGAATTGCAGATTAGACCAAGTTGTATGTGCATGTGTGTGCATTTGCCAAAGAGTGAGTGAGAACAGCGACGATACCGGTAAGAAATCGAGCAAAACCTCTCACAATACATTAAGCCGTGGCTCAACTTAACAACAATCCATTTTTTCTCAATCTCTGATGCAAGTCTTTACCCAAACTGTATAAATAACACTCCCACCTGGACCTTATTCACCACCCAGTGGCATTTATTAGGAAGTCTTCTGTCTCATTTGCATCAGAATTACCTCTTCAGGTACTGGTGTTAAACTCTCAAGCCAGTGATTCCATGGATCACTTAAGCCGAAAGCTTATCAGTGTTATTATAATTTATAAAGGATTTAGGAAATCATATTTTGGAGAATGTTGATCCATAGACCATTCCCGAGGTGTTATTTTCTCACTCCCGTGTTTACCCACTTGGTAGACCGGCATTGTGGAATTTTGCACTTATCTTTCAGGAAATCCGCTTTCGCCTCGGAGAGAACACTCAGATATTTCCATAAATTACACAGACAAAGTGAGAAATGAAGGTGCTTCACCTGAGGCGACTAAAGAAAGTTTTCTAGAGGTTGCTGAGCACACGTCAGTAAAATCGGCTGTCGACTGTGGAAACAAGTCGGATTGTGTCTTTAAGAGCGAGCTGATGTGTTGCTTCTAAATCACTGCTAAGATGTGTGAATGCTTGGTTAGCAAAACTGTAAAGGAGGGAATACAAAGATGTATGCTTTGATTGCTCTGAATATAACTGAAATAATTGTTTAGTGCACCTCTGGGTTGAAAGAACAAAGCTTGCACTAACTTCCAATTCCTAAAACAGCAGTTTTTAACCTCAAAGCTGAACCAAGAACTTTTTCAGTGATAAAATACTTTTCCCTTAGTTAATACTGTATGTAGAAGCAACTAAAAGTGACCCATTTGTAGAATGATGTTGTGGTTCTGTGTTGTTTTTTAAAACATTGCTCTGACCAGATTGACTGATCAACCAATAGTTTGAGTTTAAGGGCAGCACTATTTGACAGGCCAATGGTGGACAGCGGGGAGTGTTTGGAAAACCTGCTTAAGAAAGGTATTTTGGTTACGATATTTTAATAGTGTTCATGTTACATTATAATTATACATTTAAGTACTGAGTAATATTAATTATGTACATATTACTATGTACTTAGGTTAGGGTTAGGATTAAGGTTTCTACTTGCATAATTTATTGTTATTATATATATTTATATATATGTGTGTACACTTGAGGTAACAACTGCCGTTTATACATTTTTTCAGTAGAGAAAAAAGCACTGACAAAAAGTTTTAACAGTTTGCAATGTAATAATAATTATTATGATTTAATTTAGGTGTTATCTTAGTATAATTTATATACTAATATTACATTAATATTAGTACTTATTTTTATATTTTTTATTATTTTAAGTTGTGTTTAAGTAATTTAGGAAATTCCGTTTTAGAGGTTTTTTACTTTCTTATTTCTTTACTTCTTTTTAATTACTGAAAATGAGCATTAATAGTTTCAGTTAAGACTAACAATGCTAATTAGTTTATTATGATTTCACAGAAGTGTGCTATTTTAGCATAAAGTATGTTTACCATTCAGAGGGTAAATGAGACGTAACCCGAAATAAACCTCAAAGCGGGCTCTGCACTTTAAATGTACCTTAAGAATGTACTCGAGTGGATTGGCATCACGTGATGTACGTGATTCTCATTTATACAGGACGTGCAAACTGCAGGTTACACTTTAAGAATGGCATGTTCAATTCACATCACATCACGATTGTGTACATCCTAACATTACGACAGAGAGCACATATGCAAAGGAACAAGCGTAATTTCTCTCAAGCAGCATATGCGCCACACATTAACTTTCGGCGAGGAGTGCATCTCCCGTTTCTCCATCCTAATTTACAGTCTCAATGGACTCTACCTTTCAGAAGGTAGAGTGCCTCTCTACAGTCCACTGTAATGCATATTCCCTTTGTTATAGCGTTAGTGTCAATTCTGACTCAACATGGATTGCCAATTTGTCTTTTTTTTGGCATGGGCAATTTAAATGCACTGGCTTTTATGCAAAACATACTAAAATCAAGCATTTTCCACTAAATTGGACATTTTTATGGTTATAATTTTGCCATTCTGATGGCAAGAAATGCTGCCCCAAAGGGATTGTGCCTCTTATCTTTTGTAGCTTTCCGTGATGTCTGGATGACAAGTTTCTTTAATATGCATGGAGAATGGCAATTTTGGGAGACTTTTGTCCTCAGATCTTGATGTGGCAGATGCCAGAGGAATTACCCCCCAGCACCCCTCCCAATTCTTGGTCCTAATAAAAATGTCAGTGCTCTGGAAACCTGTACTCTATCTAATCATGGTTATAATGAAGTGTGGCTGAAATAAATATCAGGAAAATCTATATAAATATTCTGAACACAGAAATGAGCTGCAGTATCATGCCAGTGTAATAGGATTATGAATGAATAATTGTGGAAATGGATAAATAAATATATAGTCTGTTTCATTGGATAAAAACAACCTTCCAATTTCCCATTCAGTTTCTCAGAATAATTCATGAAATAGCTTCTTTTTGTTATACGCAAGCACATCAATAGGTAAAGAGCATGTCTGATTATAGTGTAGTATATGAGTCACCATAAAGACAAAAAGACATATTCAGAAAAGCAGCTTTAGAAACATCTTAGATGGAGAAACATTCTTGTATGTTCTTTGGCATGATTCTGCTATGATATTATATCGCTGCAATGTAAAATACAAGGAAAAGTCAGTGTTAGAAAGTTTAAGGAATGGTTTCCCCTTAATTTTTTTTCTCTAACCCTCATGCTGTTTCAAACCCACGACTTCTTTCTTCAAACTAACACAAAAGGAGAGAATCTGAAAATGAAATTTGATATTGTTATGAAATAAGTTTGCTCTTCTTCATCCAATTTCAATGAACAGAGACTTCCAAGCTTAAAAAAGGAGACAAAAGCACCATAAAAGTGATTCGTACAACTTGTGTGATATATTCCTATTATACAGGAGTCAAACAAGGCCGAAATTCGACTTGCCATTCACTAAAAATCCCACCTTAGTTCTGCTAGGTGCAGTCACGAGAAGTAAAATTTGGTGACATAATTGCAGTTATATGACTTGAAATATAGTTTGTGAGTCATGTGGATCGCATGAAACTTTTGTGTCCTTTTTTGAAGCTCGAAAACTTTGTTGTTGTGTGAGGAAAAAAAAGCAACCGCTGCTGTTTTCTCGTTCTGTGAGTAAATATAAAGTCATGTTGGTTTGAAATGATACGGATTAGTAAATGATAGGTATACTCAGTGTTGGGGAGAGTTAATTTTAAAAGTAATGCATTACAATATTCCGTTACTCCCTAAAAAAATTTGTTACTTAGTTACTTTTTTAGGGAAAGTAATGCATTCGTTACTTTTGCGTTATTTTTTAAATATGGTCGAGGTTGAGTGTTTATTTTTAATATAAGAAGTTATATTTATAGCAAATGTAAAAGCACACCAAAAAGTCACGAACAAACCTCAGGCTGAAGAAAAAGTAAATTCACATCTGTAAAGTAGAATACAGAAGAAGAAAGTTCAATACTATTCAGCAATTAAAAAAAAACAAAATTGTGAAAAGTACAATAGTTCGTTTTTGAAGTCATTTTTGCTTGTAAGTATGGTTGAACTTGATCATTAAAGCTCAGCAGCAAAGATAATGGTTAATAAAATGGGATTAGATACATTTGTGAAATTTAATTATTGCAGGTTTGTGTCATATTATTTATTTTAATTAAATTTGATGAATACTAAATCAGTTTTTTGAGAGTGAGATGAATTAATGCACATTCACATTTAGTCTAGAACTACACTGTATTCACACACCGCACACAATGCTCTGTATTTCTGATTTCTCCCAACATGCCAGGAGTCAGGAGACTTGTCAGTCGATAAATTAGAAAACAAAATAACTGGCGTTACTTTTGTTGAAGAAGTAACTCAGTTATATTACTCTAAAATTAAAAAGTAATGCGTTACTAGTTACTTGGAAAAAGTAATATTATTACATAACTCGCGTTACCCCCAACACTGGGTATACCTATTCCTTTATGTCAATAAGAAGCAGTTTATACAAATAGATTCCTTATAATCTGCCCTTGCCGGCAACATTGTGCCACAGAAGTTAATTTCTCCAAGGTCAGCTATCATGTGCTGAAATAAAGCCTTTACATTTCCATTCAGCCTGCTATGCATTCAAGCTTCAAGGTTTGGTCCACTGTCAGTATTATGAGAGATGATAAGAGAAGCTCAGTGCGTCAATCAAAGCGGGCCGGCGAGGGGTGCAAACTCATTTGCATAGCCCTCTGTTAACTTTATTGGGATGGGCGGGGCAGATGTTTGAGAAGCCCTGCCTCTGTAATACAGCTCCAGACATCGCGCTCAATCTCTGTCCCTCTTCCCAGTTCTCTGGCGAGCACAATTAAAAATGTATAAGGCTGCAGCGAGGATGGATTAGATGTTGGTCTCCCACGGCTGCTGATCTGGAGTGCGAAGCTGTCACAGAGGGGGTTAGAGGGAAAGGTGTGGGCTGGAACCTCATGACGACAGAACTTCTATAGTCCCAGAGCTCCAGACCTTCTCACTTGGCACCCCCTCCCACCCACAGAACCCACTCGTCCTGCTTCATAACGCATTACCCGCTTTTGCTTTTATTTACCGATTCTCCCCCAGGTGTCATCCCTCACCTGTCCGATCCAGTGAGTAGCCTTTTATCCACCGCCCCCCCTTCCCAGAGACTGCCGCCTGTACCACCCCTGCCAACAGCATGCTCGCAGCTAATCAATCTCACCCACTTTTTTTCTTTTTAGACCCACCCTCACCAAAGACGTGGATGCGTCCCGCAAGATAAAGTATCATTCTATCATGTTGGGTTACTTTAGGTTGAATATGTATCAGGACTCCGCCTTCCCGAGTGAGTCTCCTTTTTTTTTTTTTCCCAAAAAGGAGGGAGGAGGATAAAAACAACCGTACTCCATCACACACAGGAAGAGAACTGGTGATGTGTATCGGTATAAGTCTGTATGGAGTAAGCGTGCGAGTGTGAAAAAGAGGAGTGTGTTAAAAGTAAGACCCTCTTTTGAGTGCATATGAAGTCTTAAATGATTTATTATTGTGCTATTTCGTGTTACTGTGCTTTTTAAGATGCGGCATGCTGATGGATTCAGAAATAAACAGCAGAATTGGGCCAAACATGGCAAACAGCTATTTTAATAATGTTCTTTTTTCATTTAAATGGACGGCAAACATAATTTTCCTTGTTAGAGACAGCACTTGTGGGTTCCAATTGTAATATATTGGTCAAAAAAAAACATTATTTATTGTCTTCGAGCTGTTACTCTCCACTCTAGTCTCTCACATTCACAGATTTTCACAGTGTTAAGCTGATCAATGCATTTTCACCCCCCCGTGAGTGCTGGGTTTCCCAGCTGTCAGGTTATGTTATCCCTGATGGGCCAGATATCCTGTGCTCAGAGCACCTGCCTCTTATTCTGGTCACCCAAAGGCCTATTATAATGTCTTTACTGTCAGGATGCAGGTATGATGGGAGTACGTGTGACAGAATGCGTCGATGAGCTTGCTTATCACACATTGCTTTTGACTAAAAGCAAAGAGAAGAGGCAAAGGAAGTCATGTGGTTTTATACAGTATAGTGTGCTACAAATTTGCTATTGAAAGAGATTTCCTGTTGCAGCAACTGTGTACACGACACAAAGTTGAAAGCAGTTTATGTAATAAAAAGATTAGCTTTCATTATTTGATTTAATAATATTGCTATAGTAATACATATATAAGCTTTCATATATTTTATAGCATGGATTACTTGTAAAAAATGTAATATAAATGTTTGATGTCATAATAAAAGCAATTGACTACACATACATATATATATATATATATATATTTTTTTTTTTTTTATTGTGTTCGTTAGCTAGCATTTATTAGTTATTTTTAACCTAATCAACTCAACTTGGTTAGTTGACAAATGACAAATACAAATTGGACTGTGTCCAAAAAACAACAACATACAAATAACATGAGAAAAATTATATTAATAATATATCTTTGTTCGAGTTACAAATAACGTGACAGAGGTTTATCTTCAATGTTTTTTTTGTTGACATTTTTTGCTTTCACACCACAGGCCACATTGATACATCAACTAAATAAATAAATATATATAGTCTATTAAGTAGAATGTGTCCCCAATATTCAGATTTGTGGTTGGCCAATGTTTTTTTATTTAATTGCTAATTACACTTGGTCTTCCCATTCCCATGTGGTTGCAGCATTGACGTCAACTGTCTTCAAAACTTTGGAAACTAAAATGAAAATAAGAGAGAAAGACAGACAGCGGTTTGCTAAACATCCAAGTGTATAAAGAAAAATAAGCACTGTCAGTCATTACAGTCAATCAGACGTGGCTTTCTCTTTCTGTCTTACAGGAGGAAGACAGGGGCCAGTCGTCCGGATTCACGGGGCAGCACAACCTGCCCCAGCCCAGCCTCAGCTCATTAGCCAGCCCTGCTAAGACGGAGGTGTCTTCGCTTCCAAAGCCTCCGCTTTGACATTCACGCAGTGCTTCCAGTCGATCAGGTCCCAGCTCTGATAAATTTGCATCTCTTTGAATGTGACGCTGAAAAAAAAAAAAGGCGGCGAAAAGAGGGAGGGGAGAAAAAGGGCCCAGCCACTAGATTAAATTTTGCCGTCTAGAAAATGAGAAAAAAGGGCCTCTATCTCCTGGAGTCTACTGGGAAGATCTTTATTCTGATTCTTGTTAGAATTGTTTATCACAGTGACAGAGCAGGCCTGAGCAGAGATAAAGGCAGTGCTCCATCACGCGCCCTGACAGTCGTAGGACATGCAGTGGAATGAAAGAAGCCAGGGAAATATTATTAATAGATGCTGACTTGATTTGCCTCGATTGCACGTCAAGAAGAGGGGGCCATGGCTTGATTGCAGCCTATGAAGTTCTGTCCAAAAGGGAAGCTATTTTTCATTAAGTGATAGAAGTCTTTTTCTTTTTTTTTTTTTTTTGGCTCCCTTTTGCTTTCCAAGGAGCTGATAACTTATGCAGTTTATTCTAACCGTGCTGATTTGTGTCAGTGAGAAAGAGAGTGAGGGGGAGAAAGAGAGAGAAAGAGAGAGAATGGGGCTTATCTTGTCTTTTATAAAATAAACCGCCTTTCCTGGTATAATGTTAGTTTTGGTGCAAGTGAGGAGCTTGCATGCACGTTTGACCCGTTCTTGTGATCTACACGCATGCAGCTGCAGTGTGGTTGGGGCAACGCTGTGCAAAAGAAAAAAAGTACTGTATGCTCAATATTCGCAAGGATTAAATGCAATTACAACAATATCAGATATGCATACTCCAATAAAACCAGTTGTGCAAATCAGATTGAATTCGTCACATGTGCAATAATAGCTCACAGTGGGTATAATAAGATTTAAAAAAGATGAGATCAATATCATTACAGTTTGCACTGTTTTGTAAAGACATACATGGGCTTCAACTGTGAGCACTTTTGGCCCTGTGTTTTTGTTTTTTTTTAATTACATTTTCAAAGTCACTGTTTATTATACCTTTAACATTTTTCCATTATTTTTGATAATTTCACAATTATAAGGTTATGTTATATATTTTTGGTAGAAAACGGCATACTGTATATTTGTAACGTGCAAACAAACTTGCAATTTATGCATCCTACATGCTACACAATTAAATATTTTCACAGTTTTCGCAGATAATCATCAATTAGATAGAAAATTTGATTTTGAAAACATTTTGTAAAAAAAAAATATATTAATTTGTTTTACTGTACTTAGTTTTTTATTTCTTAAATTGCATGTAATTTTTCTTTTTTAAACAAAAACGAAAAAAGTTGCTTGTCTAATAGATGTGATGTCAGAATTAGTGTAAATTTTAAAATAAAATATATATATATATATATTATATATAATAATCATTTACAATATTTAAATGATTAATGATACTTCACTTTTTTTATTTCCGAAGTTTAAAAAATTTGATTTGTGACTTATTTTCATATTTAAAGATTAAACATCAGGGTCTGGAATAAAGGTAAAAGTGCATTTTCATTGATTAAGCATTTGAAAACTATAACTATAAAGGCATGGTAAAAAGTTTGAAATTACTTAATACATAATGAAAAGAAAAAAAAAAAGTTAAAACTTAGTTTTAATAAGAATCAACCCCTGGGACATAATGTGTGTGTAGCTGAAGAAAGTCATATATTCTGTGTATTAAATTTGAGGCAGGCACTTGTGGGGTTGTCACTAGTGATCTCTTTAATGAGAATGAAAATGTGTTTGACTAGCACTGTGAACGCAGGGGCGGAAGGAGAGACAATAGGGGCTTATAATTCATGGGGTTTAGTTGGACGCCGTGGGTTTGTGAGGTGCCGCTCTTGCTGTGGCGGGCTGGAAAACATTCACACACACACACACACCTGTCGTGTGAACAGAGGAGGTGGTGTTGTTTAAAGGTAGACAGATGGAAGTCTAACACAGGGTAAATGAAAACATAAAACCACCCAGCGTCAAGCATTTATTTAATAAGGACAAACCGCATTTAAATCAGTTTTCAAATATTCCAGCCTTTTTGCTTTGTGATCACACTTAATGCTACGTATGTTGAAAGTTGCTGTGAATGTGTATTATTTTCACTAATATTTAACAATATAATAATATTGCATTATATTTAACAATATTACATTATGACCTAAATATTTTAGTCTAGTTTTAACCTGTAACAAATATTTTTTTATGCCTACTATGAGAAGTTGTACATTACAGTAGGTTAGTTGTTATATATTAAAGTTCCATACACATATACTAAGTGATTTTACAGAATTTTTAATTTGGCACTGAAACATTATTTGTTGCCAGCAAGTTGCTGTTGATTTAACTCAAACTTTCGGAAAGATTTTTTCATTACAGATGGTACGGAAGCACTTTGAATCCATTATGAAGGTCTTATTTTCGCTTAGTTATGTTGCGACTCTTTAAGTGCCAAAAAAGAAGTTCATTTGCAAATGTTAGCCTCTCACACACTTCGCTTTCCAATGCTGTGCATATTTACAGTGCTGTTCTATTGGCGTTATTCACTGCGTTTTCAAGCTAAACATGCATAAGTGTGACACAATTGATTTTATGTTTATATTCCACCTCTCTACCTCATATCACCAAGCGGATATGTTATATTGTATTTGTCAAAGGTTTTCCTGAAAGGAATCCTTGCCCTTACAAGTTGAGTTTAATGCAGTGCATGATGAAATGCACATGTAATGTTAACCTGGGTTAACAGCTTCAAATGAGCTATTAAATTGCTCATACAGAGACAAATTTTGAGTGCTATTCAAGTGGGTCTTTACAAGTGACTTTTCGTCTCTAATATGTTCTCAAGATATGTGAGAATACTACTAATTATAGCCTTTAGTAACGTAGCATAGCGACTCTCAGCAGTGCCTCACTGGCTCTCACTTAAGTAGAACTGTACATTAAGTGGAACAATGGCCGAATAGTTATCAAATGTCTGATTTCATTTCTCTCACATTGGTCCATTGCTGCAAATTTTTACTGTAAAGAGCCATATCAGCAAATTTCATATTGAAGCAACATTTCAACCCATGTCGACGGCCCTTTAGGAATAGTTCACCAAAAAAAATTACAATTAAAATTTACTTGCGCTCAGTCCATTCAAGTTCTAAATTGGAACAGATGTGGAGAATTTTTGCATTTTATTGCTTTTTCACCAATGGATGCTTTGCAGTGAATGGGTGCCGTCAGAATGAGAGTCCAAATGTAATGCAAGCAATCCACAAGCTTTGTGTTTATAAGAAACATATCCATTACAAAGAACTAAACTTCAGTCCTCTGTTCACAATATTGCTTTCTTCAATGAAAAAGCCATCTTAAATCAGGAAAGAAAGTTGCAAAGATCAAGTCCAATTTCCAAGCGAAAACAGTTATAAACATGTATATGTTTAATGTATAATTATTACAGGAATTTACTCTAGAAGCAAGGATTTGTGGAATATTGTAATGTTTTCATGAGCTGTTAGGACTTTTATTCTGACGGCACACATTCACTGCAGAGGATACGCTGGTTACAAACTCTATTAAATCTCAGATAGCCTGATGGTAAGTTCATTTTCAGCACATATCAACAGTATACTTTGATTTTCTTTTTCCCCCTCCCTCTCAATACTGTTCTTTATCTAAATGGGTTTCAGGTTGTGTATAGCTATTATCAATCGTTTTGGCTGTCTTTTCTTTTTCTTGTAATACTGTAACACAGTACAATTGTAATACTGCATTTTAATCCTTTTGTTGTCATTTTAATGGTTACAATTTTATACCACAGAAACCTAAGTGTTGCAGCACAGAATGAAAATGAATATATTTTATATTTTGACAACAATGTTTTTTTTGTCACAGTGTGTCGAAGAACAGATCACCAATGTCAGTGAAACTTTTGAGGCAATTACCTTGACAAGTAAGTGATTTTATGACAATGTATGATCAATGTAGTTATTTCACTACAAAAGGGATACTGTGTTCTTTCTGATTCCAAGCTTTCAGGAACAAATCGAAATGAATGAGAGCTGCTTGAATGGAAATTGTACATTTATTTTACTTTCTGAATAGAGAAGAGAACTTTTGGAAAGTAATTAGCCAGCGATTTTCATTGGGTAAGATGATATGTTTGTATAGTGGGGTTTTTAAACATAAATCTGGGATATTCTGTTTTATGTGCGCTGGAATTTTTATGATAGGAACAAAAAATATTCCAAAGCGAAATAACATACAATGAAATATATTCATTTAAAAACATTTAATTTCAATTTTAAAACATACAAATGCAAATTGATTTCACCAGCACAAAAAAGTAGTTATATCATACATTCTAATATATATCTGAAATATGATCTGAAATATCTCCTTGATGATTTCTACTGTATATGCTGTTCTTGAGTTTTGCAAGGGGTATAGTAAATTGTAAATCAATTTCTATGTAATTCATTTACTGTTGTCAAGGAACATGTTCTGACCTTCCATACAAATGGATATTTAACCATGAAAAAGACACAGGGGATGAGAGTGAGTGAAAACGAGACTAAGAGAGGGAGAGAGAGAGACTATAAGAATGTATACGAGCTGTGCATGCTTGATGAATCCCAGCAGGGAAGATTTTATCCATGTTATACACTGCTATTTTATCAATCTAGCAATCAGTAGGCTAATAGTCATATAATGTAACAACGCTGGAAATAGTCTATGATTTAAAAACCCATTCCTGATAATCTTGCATAACCGTGTTTGGATTACTATGCAGGTTGAAAGCTGATCATACTCTGCCAGACCTTTATCTGCTCATAACTTGTTTTCATGGAAAAGAAAGGTAGAATATCTGTCTGTCTTCATTCATATGAATAGGAAAGATCTGAAAGTCCCACTCAAAGGATGCCTATTTTGCATCGCAACATAAAAAGCATGCATTCAAAGCCATGAAATGTTATTTTGAATTTAAAAGCATACCAATACCTAATATCTCGTATGTTGTCATTATAAACAATGTTTATGCTTGCCTTGTACAAAAAAGTGTTTTTTAGGCAACTAGACCAACTTTGTGCTGGCCTTGGATAAAAATCCCTCTCTGGAAAATGTATGGTATTAGAAATGAAGTAATGAAATGTAGAGTAATACAAAGTTGAAAGAATTAAAAACTGAAACAATCTCTAATCACGTAAATGACACCCAGGCCATATGAAAAAAACATCTCCACCGTTAATAACAGTGTGTTAAAGGTCAGCGTCACTGATATCACGTGCAAACAGTATGAGGAAAGAAAAGAACACTATTTTTTCCAACCACAAATGTCATCTCTCTGATCTCTAGTGCTTTTGAGTTTGCCCTCATATGTACAACCGTGTGCTCATGGGGGCTCTGTTTTTAGCAGAAAGAACATGCAGAACCGTTAAGACTCTTGTGTGGGATATTTTAGCATCTTATTCACTGTCTGTGCTGGTTCACATTAATAATGATGCACTAAAGTTTAGGGCTCAAACTAGAAAAAAAAAAAAAAAAACGCAAAAGATAAAGCTTGTTTCTGTCACTGAATTAAAAAAATAGATAAATAAATAACATCATTGGAACTCTCTCTCTCTCTAAATATATATATATATATATATATTTTTTTTTTATTTATTGTAAAGTCAGATGTAAAGGGAGAAAAAAGAATCAGTACCTTTTTTGTTGCAGAAAAAATTTAATTGTAAGATGAAACAAGATTAATAGATTAATAGCAATCACGTTTTTAATTTGTTATATCAGAGATGGACTTTTATATTATATAGCAATCAAATGTGGCAGTAATATACAGCCTATAATAAATGATGTTCTTTTAACTCATAAAAGAATCCTGAGGAAAAATAGTTACCACTTTCAATAAAATATTTTCAACTTATAATAACAAATGCACTTTGTTTAGCACATAATCACGCGATGCTGAAGGTTGGAGTAATTGCTGAAAATTCAGCTTTGCCATTACAGTAATAAATCACATTTTAAATTATTGAAAACATTTATCTTAAAATTCTCTTAATAGTTTAATGCGTTAAAATTTTACAGACCTCAAACTTGGATATATATATATATATATATATATATGTATGGTGATGGTAAACTTCATACAGAACAAACACTTGCTTTTAAATGTCTCTCCTGTTTTGATTGATTGATTAATTGTTTAAAAATACATTGTTTTATACTTTGATGCCTAGGATCTTGATTGAGGCCGGTGAAATAGCCATGAATGACAGTCTTAAGACTCCTCAGTCTCCGTCTGTCAATGTTGGTAATGTTAAAACAACTGTGGCATCCAGTTCTGCCATGTCCCCCCTCCTTTTTCTTTGTGTGTTTGAAGTGCTATAAACAAAGGGGAGTCCACATCACTTGTATAATGGCCCACGGTGTTACAAAGGGCCCAATACGTTATCTTGACAGTGGAGGGAGAATCTTTTTGTCTGAGTAGTGTACTGTTGTCAAGCACACACTGGCTCAAAGTACCCGCTCCGCTCTGCGGGAAAGCTGCTTCTTCCTCTGCTGTATTACATGCCTGCTGCCATGCGCGGGACACGTAGATCAGGTGAAATAGCCATCTCTACCCGAGTCCTTTAGTATGATTTGCCCCTTACCTTTAGAAACAATCTCTCGCTAATATCGTGCACTCTGTATGATTGTGGTGTGACTGCGGTGTATCTTTGGCTGAATTCCACCTGCATGAGGCAAAATGCTATTGGAGCAGCTCTGTCCTATTTTTTTTCTCTCGCTGTTTTTGTGATGATGGTCATATTCGCACAGATTGTGATCCTGGTGAACTTGCCCCACTATAAACAAGCGATAAAGCGATTTCAGGCCAAACCGAGAGGTCAAAATATGATTGAAATCGCTAGCATTTTAAATCCAATAGCCACATGAGCGATCGCTTTTATAAATGGATAAGACAAGTGATTTGATAGCATTAAGGTTGTATGGGACATTACCAGGCGCCAATGACCAGTAAGAGGATTTTGACATTGCATGAACCTGTGACCATCTCTAGAGATTAATAAACACAGGGTGATTGCTGTATGTCACAGGTAGTTGATGCATAACATGTTCATGGCCTCAAAAATTTTGAAACTTAAAAAAAAATATATTAAACACACAAAACTATTATATTATATTACATTTGGATGGATAACATAAGTCATATTTCTCCAGCAACTGTATTTAATGCTGTTACTGGCCTATCCACTAGGGGAGCCCTACTCCTCAGTTGAGATCTTTACTGTACAAACCCCTTCACAGGATATTCATATGATAAAAACACAATTCAGTACTAATTAGAGAACAGTTAAAGTTAGTTTTAATATACAATCTGCAGAGCTCAAAATTCATACTCAAATGTTGTCATTGACCTTTTGTCACAACATCATGGTAAAAGCAAAGCTTAAACTACATGAACCTTTTCATTTCTAATAACAGTAAAAACATAATATAGTTTTTATATGCATTTTTTTTTTTTAATTTTACTTTTTTATTGCGTAATAAGAAAATGTCCTCAATCTTTCAGTGGAAGAATAAAACAACAACAACAAATAAATCAATAAATGTAGTCTAGTTAAATAAGTAATTTAAATATTCAGAGAAACCTAATGTATATATTTTGCATACAGGCAACAAGATTATGCTTTTTAATCCTGCTGTGTTATTCTGTCTTTTGTCACTTCTCTCCCTTCTGTCTCCGGCTCACTCAAGAATTTCCCCAGCATGCACGTTTACACAAATAAATATATAAATGTATAGTGTAAGCCGAGACAATCCCATGTTGGTCTAAACATGAGAATTCATCCATTCAAGCATTAAATGCATGGTACAAAGAAAGCAGGCAGAAGAGATACAGCCCTCTCTGCTCTCCGAGACGCAAACTGACAAAAGAGGGCAGTATGATGACATTGACAAAGTGGACAAACTTTTAATCTTTGATTCCTTGCCAGTCGCTGTAGTGGCTCTCTCTGTCTGTGTTTGCGATGTCTGTGTGTGTGTCTGTAAAAGCAAGGGTGTTTTGTTTAAACATAGAATGTCGATGAAAAGAACCGAAATGAAAAGTGGACACTTCAAAAGATGAGAGGCAGAATCAAGGACTTACTTTATGTCTTTATTCATAGAGTATAGCCAAGATCAAATGTTTATTGAACACTGAGATAACAGCACATTTTCCAAATTTAGCCGCTGTCAGCATCACCTTTCATTTTTTATTTTTTTTTTGGGGGGGGGGTTTGCAGACAAATGCGAAACCTCAGAATTAAAATATATAAACCTGTAGTTAAACAGAAGGGCTTCATGGGTTTAAAAATTCTGTGCAGTGAATCAAATCCAGTGCAATTATTTTAGGACCTTATTGTTATAAATTCCTATATACTGTATGTAGTAATAATAATAAGAAGAACTTTGTGATTTTTATTGACATTGAATATATTTTAAACTGTAATTAATTACTATAATGGCAAAGCTGAATTTTCATCTGCCATTACTCCAGTCTTCAGTGTCACATGATCCTTCAGAAATCTTTCTAATATACTGATTTATTGTTCAAATAAATATTTCTTTTTATTGTCATTGTTGAAAACATTCTAATTGAATTTTTAAAAGAACAGCATTTATTTGAAATACAATTATTGTGTAACTTTTTAAATGTCTTTGCTGTTACTTTTGATTAATTTAATGCATCTTTTATTAATACAGTGATTAATTTATTCACTTTTGAATAGTAGTGCAATGCACTGTTGTTTTGTAAAGACATTGAATGTAGACACAATTTGTGTTTGTCAGCAAAACTTTCAAGCATTCAAGCATAACACGCGTGACAACTTGCCCCAGTTAAAAATTGAGAACACGGCCCAACCAGGCTTTTACGAAAACGTTCTGGAACAATTGTTTCTGCATTAAAAAAAAAAAACAAAAAAACAGATTTTACAATTTTAGCTTGGTGGACAAAATGAATAAAAGTTTCTTGATTTAAACTAAATGTTTAACCACTTCTAGAGAAAACAAGCATGAGTGTAATTACGCTGATGACTTCTGAGTTTGTCAAGTTATTGAGATCTTCCCTGTGTGACAACTGTACACAGTTTGGAACAGCTTATATGATATGTTTAGAAATATTCTCCCTGCTCTCTCTCTCTCTCACTCTTACGAGCTAGTAACTGGTGTTATATGGCAATGATATTGTGATTGGAGGTTGTTGCCAGAGCTTAACGCCAGCTCTCTCTCATGGTGCCAAACATTCTTCAGATTTCATTAGGTGAAAGCGCATTCGCAAATGGCATATTATGTCACGTAGGATGTGATTCCTGCTCTGATTAAGTTATGATCCATCAGGAATCCACACGATCGAATGCCAAATCACAGTGATGCAGCATTTTCTGATCAAAATAAAATATGTTCAGGGCATCAGGGGGTTCTCCTTGTCCTGGAAATGCTATAAACACACACACCTATAGACTTCTCTTTTGCGCAGTCACTTTCTTTCTGTACCTGCGAGTGCTAACACTCTGTAGTTTGACCTGACAGAAAGACGTATGAAAGACCGTCTGACATTCACATCCACGCCGCTGTTGAGTTATAGTCTGGTGTGAATATTATAATAAATCCACTTACTCAGTTTATTTCCTGCTGATGCTTCAGGATTCTTGGAAATTGTTTGCAGATACTTGGTTGTGCAATGAGAAGTAGAGTTTGCAAAACAGAATGATTGCAAAGGCCGTGACATTTTGCACATCCGCGTCAGTGATGCTCATAATGCTCATATTTATTCAAATCTGAAAATCCAATTTCTTGTCCAAATTCTATGATTAAAATTGTCATTTTTAAAAACATTAGTAAAGGTATTTTAAGGGAAATAATGATGGTACACTCTACATGTATTGAAGGTGTAAGGTAAATCATTGTCATTGTTAAGTTTTAACTTGATGACTTGATGGCATAAAAGTGTTTTGAAACCATTAGTAGATTTCTAACAAACTGACTCAACTATATTTCCCCTTCCTTTTAAAAGAATTTGCTTTTTAATGGACATACTCCTATATCGTTGAACCATTTCCCTGTTACAGTAGCTACATTTGTTAATTATTTAGATTTCACATTGTGAAATGATTCATGACAGCTGTTTGCTGTTGATTTGTTGAGGTGGATTATCATCACACACAAGATAGGATGTAAAATAGATAGGAATTTTACTTGCAGTACATTTATGCAATATGAATCTTTTGTCTGAAAGGGTTTTTTAGTGCAAACGTTCAGTGGGACCTGGGAGGAGGCCTGAGGTAATACATCACATTGCTCTTAAAGTAGCCATCAACCAGTGGGCGAGGGCCAAATTAAACAATGTTCGTTGTCCGTGAACTGGGACTCAATTTCAACCCGACCTTAAAAAGCTTTGTAAAGTGAATCAGCTTAATTGAATTCCGTAGTCCCGCCTTCCCGAGGCCCGAAAGAGAGAATGTGAAGTTTGTGTTGATGCAAAGCCCAAATGATTTTTGCTCCATTTTCTGCGGCTGATTTTTTTTTTTTTTTTTTTTTTTTTTTCAGAAGCGTCTCATAGTAAAGGGGATTTCAGAAATCATAATCCGACTTAAGTTAAGAGTATTCTTTCACTAATTCACGAAATATATGAACACTCTTTTTCTTCAATTAAGAGGATTGAAAGATAAGTGTGGAAATGGGAATTGACTGGAAATTGGATGTTTTGGGGCTAATCTGCAGTTTGCGAACAGGTTGAGGACTACGAAACAGATTATGAGAGCACATGTCTTGGATATCGCATACCTGGAGTGCCGTCTTTGTACGTGCGAGTATTCGCGAGCTTCGGCGTCTCTTTCGCAAAGATATAAGACACGGAATGTGCTGATGTGATTCAAATTATTCCCACAAATTAACATACACATGCAAATGAGGATTTAATTAATTGCAAAATGCATTTTGATTAAATACTCAAAACGTCATGATTCTAATCTTTACAAAACTTTTAATTAATTTTGCTAGTTAAACCTCATCAACACTTCCAATGGAGCTTAATTAGAATCTAGCCTCCCCCTTATAATTTAAAGCAGGAAAATCAAAAATTAACCATTGTTATCACATATGTAATGCTACCAGTAAGAAAGATGGAGTCGTTGATAAATTAGCAGGGTCCTGATTTTCGCTTGCCAGTGAAATAATAGTGCTAATTGGCAGATACTCCAATATTGATTAAATGAGGCACACAACACTCATTTCATTAAGTCGTTCTGATACCATAATTCAGATCACTCTCTTTGTGTATCTCATCGCCTCAGGATTAACAATTCAATAAGACCCAAGACTGGAAACTAATGGCCAAAATAAACATCCAAATTAAGCTCCGATGATCACTTCAAAAGGACCCTTCCCGCTTGCTGTTTTCCTACACGGCGAGTTCACCAAAAAGTTGGAAATAATTGCAGTTTCCCACAGTACAGTCCACGTTTTGGTTTTTTTTTTTCTTGGGTGCGTCAACCTGTGCTGGAAGAGAGGGTGAATATTAAAACGTGTGCACCTGAGTTGTGGCTGCTGTCAGGGTATCTCGCCTTTCATCACGGTGGGAGCAGGTAACGCTAAGATTTTTAAGATTGCCTTTTCAAAGCCTGCAAACTTTCCTCCTCTCCAGTGGAAGTCCACTAAAGAGTCTAAGGAGGCTTACGGGGGATAATTCCTTCCGAGGCACTAGAGGTGAGATAACCAATTACACATGATCACTTTTGACTTCTCTAATCTCCAGCCTGTATCGCTGGATTTCACTCATATGAACCCGCAAACCTCGTCCCTCTCAAATCAGACATCTCAGCCTTTGTTATTCTAATATTCCAGCTTGACTTCAGCACTTCAGTCAAACAGTTAAGTACCATCCCGACGGGCACGGGTTTCTCTGGCTCCAAAAGAAATTTGACCTGTGGCTTTGAATTACAGCATTTTTAGCTCCAACTCTTGTCCATAATACAAAATGAGCAGCTCACGCAACTGGTTAAAATGAGTTGGCTGAAATTAATATGGAATTCTGTGTCTCTGCTCAGTCATTTGGTTTGATTTTGCAGCGATATCGAAAGTCATCATTTTACCGTTCTGAGATATTTCACTTCCTGCTTTGCTTTCTTCAAAATACCAATGTCTTCTTCCAGCGCTTGTTTCCTTTTCACATTCTCTCCGATTCTGACTCACCTCTACAGTCCTTATCTATATATGGAATGTAAGAATGTAATCTCTGTGCTTGCATGAACGGTGAACCCCGAGGCAGTCCAAATCTGAGAGTACTATTTCATGTAAAAGTGGCTATATTCCCTGTTATTCTACCATGTTTTTCCTCCTGTAGTTTTACATTCAACATTTCTTTTTTCTCAAAGTCATTTAGACACCAGAAATCTAGATTTATATAAACACCACTGAAGTCGACACTTTAGAAAGCTGTCGGTTACCACAAGTGAGGGAAAATAGAACGTTAAAATATCTCTGATCAATTCGTATGTGGCTAACATGGACATTATGCTTATTTTTGGTAGCTCTTCTCAAACTAACCACGTGTAGATAACTTATATATACATCACTCATACAAAGAATGTTTAATACTACTTGTACAGTGATAATTTTTTGTTCTGTCATTTGGGTACAGCAGACGTTGAAGCAAAGTGACTGACTACAATTAGGGAGTTTAAAGAGAAACTTGGCCTACTGAATGTGAGATTGTCTTCGTCACAAACAACCATGAACTTCATGGGGTGTTTGATCTTCAGGGGAAAATTTTATGTAATGTAAAAGGCTTCTGAAAACTCTTCCTGTTAATACTTGCTCACAGGAAGTGGCTAGAATGTTATGACAAAATAGCACAAATTTTACCAAAAAAAGAGAAAGAGAAAAAAAGTCTGAAATCAAACACTGTGGGTGGTGTTACTACATTGGTGTATGGGCTGACTGATGACGTCTGAAGAAGAGGCCACTTTTGAAGCGGTTACAAATGGTACTTGTTTTTCACCAGTCGTGTTGTTGATACTCTGAGCAGCGTGGGATTTCACAGAGTAACAAAGACAGTTGCAGAACTGTCAGGATTAGATAGGTAGGTTGTTGTCTAAATATGTGCTACTAGAGATGGCTTAGATTAACAAGAAGTGGCTATTTAAAATCACTTCCCAAAAGTAAACGAGTAGCCTCTGCTAGTGGATGAGTCATCAATAAAGCTTCTAGGGAGAAAAGTTTATTTTTGGGGGTTTAGATTGTATAGTTACACCATTTGCATTTTGGCTAAATTCCAAACAAACAAGCCTACTAGTATTTCTCCATTAGCTCCTTCTAGTTTTTGCTGTAACTACCAAAGCCTAAAAAAAAACCTTGATGGCAATTCAAAATTAGTTTGCATAGTTTAATTTAATTTAATTTAGTTTAGTTTTACATTTGTTATTATTTGGAACATGTATAAATGAATGTATATTTGTCCTATCTTTAACTTTATGTTTTAGTAGTGTTTCAAATTGGCATTGGCATCATAGATATAAATAGATAGCTGCCATATTGTAATGATCAAAGCAGGTCCATGAAAACTCAAGAGCTTAAGAGAGAAACTCATGATGACATGTTGACAGAGTCTGAAGTGGCCGAACGTGGAATCTACCTAAACATATCTATGGTTGCTATTATCCTGTGATTGCCTCAAAAAGTTCATTTACATTTGAGTCATGTGCCAGCGGATCCACTGCCATTGAGATCGCTTTCTCTAGATATTATAGACTTCTGTAGGTATGATTATGGCGAGGTTACTGGTGTGAAAGGGAAAATCACGGAAAAGGAAAACAAAAACAAAAATACATCTTGTGCAACTGTTTTTGGCATTCCATTGACAGCTGTCAAGAATCAATGCCCTAAATTCATTGTCATAGTACAAAGATTGCAACACTGCTGAATTAGCACCATGCACATCTCAGGCAACAGAACGTTAGCCAGAATCCAAATGAACGAATAAAGACTCAGACAGCCAGGGAAAGAGACAGTTCGAGAGAGAGAGAGACCGATTTTACCACATTTTCACACAGGCACATGGAACACCCACAACCTTCTGCTCACACTATTTTTAATCGAGCTTCCAACGGCAGTTATGGAAGTATTGTAACACTCCATTGCAATAACTTTTCTTTTTGGGATCGGCAGCAATCCGCGTTCCTCTCCTCTTCTGTCGTTGGTTCCTTACTTTATTTTCCCTTCATATGCAAACTGCTATGACCACAAAAGTTATGAGCGAGTATATCACTAAATAGGACACAGAGACTTGAGAAATGTCTGTGGTTTGTGGCTTGGAGGAGGTGTGTGAGGTTAGAGATGGAGTGTGTGTGTGTGTGTGGATAGTGGAATTGGTGTCCCGGCTTGAAGAGGGAGTTGTGCTTTTAATCAGACACAGATAATGGCTGCCATACGCCCCTGTCGATCTCATTCCACCGACCCCTTTTTTCTCACACGGCACTCGAAAACTTTGTTGGCCAAGCAGCAGCTGCTCATTTTCTCAATATTTAACACATTTTTATAATGGATATATACGCATGGAACTAATCCCCAGACAAGCCTTTGATTGGCTGGCTCTGTAATGCTTACAGCCAAAGTTTGTTTTAAGTGGAATAAAAGAAATTCAATCTGTGCATTTGCTGCAGCCGCTGTGGCCCCTGATATATACATATATATATATATATATATATATATTGGAAGTCTGCAACGACTCGCACCGCCAGGGGTGTGTGTGCACTGTAAGGCTGGATAGAAATTGAACTGTGCAATAAAGACGTCCCATTATGTAATACCAGTTAGCGGCGTGTTCCCAAATTGATTATGCTCTCCGGCTGTTAATTAAGTTATTATATTCCACTTAATTTGCTGATACTAAATTAGACTTTGACTCTTTGAAGCACATATAGGGTTCAGCAGGGTATGTGACTGAACTTAATGCGTAAGCGCTACTGGGAGGGGGGAGTAAAGGAGCAATCAGCCGTATACTGGATGTCTGGAAGTCTCCGAGCGATGCCTATAAATGTTGACTTCATTAATGATATCTCACAAACTGCTGCAGAGAGTCATATACGTTTACAAAAGGAGAAAAGCGATTAGGAATACTTTCAACGAGATAAAAGAAGGATTATCGCAATTTGCTCTCCAAGCTCCGAGCCTGTGCGTATTCAAAGACCTTTCGCGAGGAACGGTGGCATACAACTGTTCTTAAAGGGATAGTTTGTTTGAATTCCAAAATTAAAAAAACTCCACACTAGTGTCAATTTGGTATGAATGAGTTTTTTTTTTTTTTTTTTTGTTTTGTCATTTCCATTAGGTTTTTCTTTTTATGCCTAAATAATTTTATATTTTTTTATTCATAATTGTTGTTATTTTAGTACATCATGTTTAACAAAATGATAAATGATTATTTTGAATTATAGGTTAATGAAATATACATATATCATTATTATTATTATTATTATTTATAGATTTTAATTAATTTAAAATATTATTTATTTACATAAATATTTGTTTGTTTGCCTGCTTAATTAAGCTTGGTTGGTTGGTTGCCTGGTAAGTTTAGTTTACTATAATAACCCAGTTTCACACCTCTATGACTATATTTCTTCTGTGAAACATCATACATGTGTTCCTGGACCACAAAACCAATCTTAAGTCACATGGCTATATTATTAGTACAGTATATACAGTAAAGGTCATGTTACATTAAGATATTTAGTCAAATGTTCTACCATAAATATGTCAAAACTTAATTTTTGATTAGTAATATGCAATGCTAAGGACTTCATTTGGACAAAGGTGATTTTCTCAATATTTAGATTTTTTGGCACCATTAGATTCCAGATTTAAAGTTGTATCTCTGCCAAATGTTGTCCTATCAAGCCATACATCAATCAAAGGCTTATTTCCCCAGCTTTCAGATGATTTCAGAAGTTTTTGAAAACATATAAAAACTTCATTAAATATCCTTTTGACTGGTTTTATGTATTTTTTTTTTTTTTTTTTGTACTGTATGTCAGTTTTGTGTCTCTTTTGTTAAGAATTATTAAGCTGGTTATGTGGCCTAGTTGTTAGTTCACATACAGTAGGTATATCAAGTTTAAATCTGGCTTGCAACAGTTCAGAACTAAAGGTTTGGACCAGATAGATGAATCGACTGCTGTTAGCTTCAAGGTTGGTAGGGGCACATTTAAATTGATTTGCTATCTATACACATAAATTACTGACGACTGAGACGCAAGCCAACAGGATGTGCAGGCATGCTGGAAAACAGATCTATCGTAGTCGAAGCTAGACTTAGAAAGGTCATAATGAAGAAAACGAGAGGTAACAGAACAGGATCAAGCATGCCTTTAATAATGTTTCTGGAGCTTGAAGTTTGACCTCAAAGTGACAGTAGGCTAAAAATGCAGTTAATAGTACCAATTTGCCAATGTTTAGTTGTAAAATGATCACAAACCATTGCGCAACAATCTGTCAGATAATATTGCTGTGCCAGAACTAGAGATGCATCCAAAATCGAACTTTAAGGAAATGAGCGTGAAATGAAACAATATGTAGTGTCTTTTTTTTTTTCTCATGATGTTAACAAGATGCAATTGAGGCCTTAGAATTTGATATTTCAGCTTTTTGTTTTGCAGACTGCTAAATAAAACATCCTTCCCCCTGCTCAGTGATAAGTTTCGAGTAAAAAGAAATCATAGCTTTGGACACGCTAATTTAGAACACATCATTTGCAATCAAAGCAACAAAGTGGTTTTGCCACAGAATCAGTGCTTTAGAAACCACAGCAAACAAACGCAGTGGAACTCTCTCAATTTCTGTAAGCCACTAAAACTGGATATGAACCATATCCTCTAAATAAATCTTGGTCCATAAGTAAAGATAATATTAGCAGGGTTGTTTTAGTATAGTAATTGTGTACTGTACTTTAATATTTATGCCTGTCATTCATCTATAAAATAAAAGACTATCTATCTAGCTATCTACAGTATATCTGTCTATATGTCTGTCTATAGCCATATACTGAAATACAAAAAAATCTATAAATTTTAGTTTATTTGAAATTATTATATATATTATTATATAATCATTGTTTTTATGATTATTTATTAGTGCTGGGCAATGATTAATCGCGATTAATCGCATCCAAAATAAAAGTTTTTCTTTACATAATATA
>JAUCMS010000031.1:4980346-4992396 GCA_032357445.1 Enteromius radiatus | reverse complement strand
ATTTTAAAGATTATATATATATATATATCTATATATATATATATATATATATATATATATATATATTATTTTTTTATGTATATATGTTTCAGAAATCCAAGATATATATAAAAAACAATTGTGAATTATAAACCCGAAATGACAAGAACAAAACATCAGAATTATGAGAATAGTAGAAATGACCTTTTTTATTTCAGTTTCTTAAATAATACAATTTAATTTGACCTATTTTATTTTAGGTAGTTGTCAATGTGTTTTATTTAGTTTAATTTATTATACTCTAATAACTACAACTAAAATAAAAACATTTCTTTTTTGTAATTTACAACATTTACAAAAATGTAATTGAAAAAAATATTTATATAAAATGTTATTACGTAAGTAATATGTTATAAGTAATATATAAGTGATATGTTACAAGTAATGTATGTGTGTGTGTGTGCCATTACAGTATACTGTATAAAATGAGACCTGTCAGCAATTGGCATTAAGTGGTTTATTACTTTCTTCAAGAACTCATGAGAGTACATCCAACACAAGATTACTTACGAACAGCCCATTAAATTGAGGACCAAAGTTCATCTTGTGGATGAAACAGCAGGACTATCTGAAGCTATTTGAAAAACACCAAAAACAGGGCGGGAGTACCAGTTGCGGACTGGCGTTGCGCCACCAAGGCATTCAATGTTCCCTTGAAGCACCTCTGAAACTGAGTTTGAAAATGGCATCTGGCTACCCTCAGTGTGTTCCACTTCTCCTGCTGATCTCTGGAGAGGAGGAGGCAGATCTGCTGACTCCACACTCATGGGTCGACCAACAAAGGCAGCTCTGAGACTTTGCTCCCTGGATCCTGTAGTGACGGGCTTGGCAGGCCACAGACATAATGAGCTCCAGACCAGGGAGAGTGCAGCATTATCACCCTGGAATTTAGTAGTCGGGTCGGGCGGGAGGGATTGAGCCCAGTCTGACCCAGCTCGGCTGTGGGAGGCCGGGCATGTCACACACTGCCGGCTCAGAGTTTCTGGAACTTTCTCCATGCAATCCCAGAATCTTCCCTGCTGTCATGTATGGAGGTCACATCCCAAGAGAACACTTTCACATTTGCTTGAGTGCGAGAAAAGAAAATGCCGCACTGCATGATTTGATTATTTATTATGTTGAGAAAATTGCTAACGATCGCTTCTGAACATGCACTGCAATTAAGGATTTCTGCCTGGACTGAATTCAGAGAGATGTTTATTGTTGAGTGTGCCGTGTGGAATGCCTTACGAGCAGGAATCAAGAACCTGGTCATTACGCATTCTGCTGGTGGTTTGGTGTATGTGTCATGGGTGGCATGTTGGGAAATAAACTAATCATGTATTTGCATCTGCTAGTATCAGAAGAACAAAGTCTACTACTTTGTCTGTTTTTACTACATTAGTGTCAAATAAGCCTATGTAATCTTTACCACCAAAATAGCTCTAAATGTCTGCCTCTCACGCTCAGTTCAGTGCCAGTGAGGATGCTGTAAATCAAAACTATAGAGGACAAAAATGCCATCATCCAGCTTAATGAAGTTCAAGTTTTGTTCTCGTCCAGCAGTGTCGGTCATTGTGATCACAACTAAGAGGTGTGGTTAGAAGTGACAGTGGCAATGAACCCAAATTTTATCAGGTTATATAAATGGAAGGGAAAAACAAACCCCCTTGATGACGAGTTTGGTATGGAGTACAGCAAGGCTCAGTACTAGGACCGCTAATTACAAACATAAAATTACAAACTGAAATTGTCTGTAAAAGGCAATTGTATCCAACAAGACATCCTCCTAGGGACCTTCTGGAACATAAATTCTTACTAAAAATACAGAATATTATTATTAAAAGGCATTTAATTGAATAACAACAGAGGTCAATGTGTAGTCCCCATTTAGAAAGCCCGGTGAACAAAGATATGGCAGAAATACACTTTCTGTATGTTTCTTGTCATGCTTGAGGCTTTTTCACTTAATCAAGAATCAGTTAAAAAGTGAATGGATCAATTAAGCAATTTATATGGCTAATCTTTGGCAGTCCCAACATTTTGATGTAGCCAGCAAAGTGATTGCAAACATTGTTAATGCATCCAAAAAAAACTAAAGAGGGTTGTTCTGCCGCTCCTCCCGAATGATTTAGAATAATTTTAGTCTAATTCTGGAAATGGAAACAAGTCTCTTCTCCAGCTAGCGCTGGCAGTCTGCATGAAAGCACTCCACCACCAACTTTCTTCCAATATTTCCTCATTTGAATCAGCTAAATGGCTATTAGCTGTGCCCCATGCCAATGTTCTCACCATAATCACAATGAAGGTGGTAGCTTGGATGAGTTCATTGTGACAGCTGTGTGTAAAAGTGTTTGTGTATGTACACATGCAAGAGATATGCATTTGATGTACAGTACTGATGGAACTAGTACATGCAAATTTCTTGACCAATCAAAATGTATTGGTAGAGATAAGTATTTATTTATTTACTTCAAACCAACTTCAAATTTTATATGGAAGCACCATATAAAATCATAGATTGATATATGTTTATATATATAGTCTTAACATTTTCTAATGTCACTGAGGCTAAAAATAGTGATAGTATGAAATATTTTTACAATATAAATGCAAAATGTAAATGTTTCCGTTTTTACTATATATATTTATATATATTATTTTTTTTAAATGCAAGTTATTCCTTTGATAGCAAAACTAAATTTTCATCAGCCATTAGTCCAGACTTCAGTTTCACACGATCCTTCAGAAATCATTCTAATATGCTGATTAGGTGCGCAATAATAATTTATTTTTATTATCAACATTTAATACAGCTGTTCTGTTTTTCATGATTCATTGATAAATATATAGTTTAAAAGGACAAAAGTTTTTAAATACAAATATAAACTGAATTCTTTGTCATTTTTGATCCATTTAATGTGTCCTTCTTAAAAAAAAAAGAAAAAAATGACACCAAAATATATTCAAAAATTTTTTTCATTGTTCTCTTAACTGCCCGTTTTATTCAAATAAGTGTCAATTTAATCTGTCATTTATAGGGTTTAATATACTTTTAATAATCATTTGAGTCAGTGGCATGCCATAGAGCTCTCAGCCAGCTTGAATTAGTGGGTTTATGATCTGTTCCTTTTGAGACTGATGAAGGTAGTGGCCACTTCCTCCATCATTCCAGCCTAACATGGTGCAGGGCCACAGGCCCAGTACTGCCTCTGTAGGGACCGGCCTGCTCAAGAGCAGCTGAAGTGTGGCCAGGGTCCAGAGCCACCCTTCTGCCAGAAACATTTAACAAGCTGGCAGTTAAAAAAAAAAAAAGTAAGAGGCCTGTTGAGCATGTGGGCAAACATAAAAAGCAGTGGATTTAAAAGTTAATTTTTCCAGACGCTACTATAGCTCCTTCATATTAAAACCTTGTGCCAGTGAAGGTTTCCTTCTCTTTTGTGATTGTGCATGCTCGTGTGTGTTATTTGCGTATATTCTTGTGTGTGTGTGTGTGTGTGTGTGTGTGTGAGTGTGTGTGCAAGCAAATACATGAACACTTTATAGGATGCAGAGCCACTCTCCTCTGTGGTTAATTATGGTTTCTTGTTTGCCCAGTCATTTTGTCACTTCCTTGCCATTTCAAAGTGATAACGGCCATAAATGCCTTTCCAAACTCTTTACAGCAGTAGAGACCTCAGCATGGAAATATGGCCCCTGTTTAAAGATAAGGAGGAAAATTACTAAATGAACACATGCTGCTTTCCTCTCTACCAAAATTGTACAAGTACAGGCAAAGTGAGGAACAGCTCTGTTAACAAAAATGAATGATTATGCTGCTAAGCAATCATTTCTGATCTAGTGATACAGGTGCCTTGTATTATATATGACAGAAGATTTTTTTATAACATTTTCTAAATTAGAAATAAATCATTTAAAAATATATGAATAAAATGTAAAAATAAACAGATTTATACTTTTGATAGAAAAGTATTTTTATTATCAATCGCTGATTATGTTGCATGTATTAAAATCAGCACTTTCCAGGCATCACGTTTCAGCCTATTTTTGCAATATTTAATGGTGTGTGTGTAATACTAAGGTACCATCTTAGTTTCGAGCACACATGAACATACATACGTAACCTACAACACAAAATACCTCACGCAGGTAAACAAATAAATGTGCGTAACTAACATAAATCAATCAAGCTAATATGCACAGGCCAATAAGTGTTGGTGAAATAACACATTAGCAGATTGGAGGGACTAATATGGATTTTAAAAGGATACAAATTAATAAAAATATTTACTTTCTTGCACAAAATAAATTGAAGGACTTTCAAGGACTTGTATCCGCGTATGCTTATTTTCCAAAACTTTACAGGGCCTTTTTAGATTCACAAACTTTCAAGGATTTCAAGGACCATGGGAACCCTGAACGCATATACAGCTGCAGACCACTGCAACAAAGAAGCCTCAGGGAAGTGAATTACATCCTTCTGTATCCATAAGTCTTTTTCTCCGAAAAATCTTCAATTCAAAGGCCTAATCTGCATGACCTTCAACCCTTCTCATCCTCAGAGGTTACAATCAAAGTAAGGTAGTTAAACTCATAATGTCCACAGCTAAGATGATTATCAGTCCGCACAGATAAGACACCTCCAGGAGATTTTAAGCGTGAATATTTTATTCTATCCGATTAGCCTGGGCCATAGCAATGTTAAAAAGGTTTAAACATGACCCCATGATCATGAGCCAAAATATGCGTACAGAATCTTTATCAAAAGAGCTTGACGTCAGCAGTTTTAACAGTACGAATTAAAACATTGCAGGCACAAGCAGATTTGTCAAGTGGTTATTTTGACTAGTTTAAAAATTAACTTAACAAGCAAACAAAAAAACCCAGCTAACTAACGCAATAAAACACAATAAAAAATTAGAACATAATAAAAAAAAACATTATTTTTAAAAATAATAATAAAAAATGGAGTAATCTGTTTTTGCAAATAGACTTTATATATATATACATACATACACATGTAATAAAATAAAAATGAAAACTGAATATCTAAAAATTACAATGACGACTGAAAATATAATCATAAACATGAACTCAAAACATTATCAAATACTACGTCTGAACATGCTTTCGTTACAGGTTTTCTCCTCCACATACTACCTGTAAAGCATGAACCCACATCCTGTGTCAAAACCCCCGCAACGATTGTGTTGCGTTTCATTTTTGCATGCATAATTAATTCCTGCAAAGCTGACGCTGACCCCGAAGACCCCTCTGACAACTCGTGCTCTCACCTTTAGCACAACGCATCTTCTGACAACTTCCTGTTGTCTGACAAAAACCAAACAAGACATTCGGGCTGGAAAGGGAGGTGGAATTCTCCTGCAAGTGTGGACAGCGACTCTGCAAAAGCAGAGGATAAATCGTTGGATTTGAGCAGTTTGAGGAGCAGAGATCCCGTAAACAGGCAATGCTGTCTCACAGCAACCAGCCCATGTGTTAGCACCTTGTTGGGTTGACTGCAGCCTGGCAGACGGGGCTTGTTTTTACAGGGATCAGCACCAAAAGATCCAGGGTGCTTATTTTAACACCTGCCCTGGAGCTCTGTCTGTGCTCAGCCCACTCCCCGTCCACCAGCGCCCCCACCCCCCCTCGAGTGGCCCTCTCTCAGCCTGGGCCCCATGCCAAAGACCTCAGAGGTCTGTTCTTGCCATGACAGGCCCACGCAAACCCAACTTCAGTCTCATAGAGAGCCGCAATCATCTGATCCCTCAGCAAAATGAATGCCACACAACAACAACATAAATCTTCCCCTTATTAAACAGAGAAAGAAGCCATAGAGAAAGTTTTTTTTTTAATGATTGATCTCATTGAACTGCACTAAATACAAAGCAAATCCTGTGTTGATTTACTTCTTGTTTCAACCAATAGGCTAATAGGCTTATTGATAAGATGGTCAAATGGACAAGTGGTCTACAGTTATCATAAATCCAGGTCAAGCCTACTAGTGGATAACAACATTTTTCAAAATTTTTAATGAAAGGTAAGCGTCACTGATTACCCAGCATGCTTTGTGGCATTCTGACAAGGTTTGGGTCTAAGTATTCAGAGATTGCGGAGTTATGTGATATAAGTTTGCAGATACAGTATGTTCTCTAGTTCAAGTTACTTGCCATGTTTGTTTAGCATTGTCTAATTGTGTTAATAATAATTTTGTTTTTATATATGGAACAAAATGTTGCTAACAGTAGAAATTATTTTATTTTTATACAAACTTCAATTTTTTGAACTTGTAATTTCTAAAACTAGCCCATAAGAGTCACAATATCAGAAATCAGACTAGTTGTGTTGTACATGTAAAATAACTTCATAACAGGCATTCATGGTCATGCTTTATGTTTTTGACTCACAAAAAGATGTTTTTTTTTTCAACAAATTGGTCTACACTGGTTGTGATGTACTGTATGTATTTGATTCACAAAAAGAAGTGGAACACACAAATCATTTGTTCATGAATTGGACTACATGGTCATGCTTTATGTATTTGATTCACTAAACTGAGCTGGCTCGAAAGCAATATGTTTACAAATTGAACCATACTGGTTGTTATGTATGTATCTGATTCCCTAAATGAAGTGGTTCACACCAATCATTTGTTCATGAATTGGACTACACTATTTGTGATATATATATATATATATATATATATATATATATATAAATTTGAACCACTAAAAATGGCTCATATGTGTTATTTGTTTGTGAATCAGATTACATTGGTACGTGTTTGACTGATTTACAAAAAAAAAACTAGTTCATAAGAGTCATTTGTTTGCAAATCACTTTACACTAGCTGCACCGTTTGTTTGATTCACTAAAAAGACCCTTTTCATTCTTCTTTTTTGTGAATTGGACATCTCAACTCTATTGCTATGATTTACAAGAAAGAAAAAGAACCTGTTTATAAAGGTGATTTTATTTCCGAATCACTTTTGACTTGATTTACAGTGCACAGCCTTTTTATCACATTTACATATAAAAAGTACACTGTTAAAAATGCATTTTCATATAGCCACTTTTTCTCTTTTTGTTCACTAAAAGTGAATTTTTCAAGCATGACGTAGCAAGTAGAGATGGTCTATAAGCTGGCACACATGGACTGAAACACATGAAACTCTAATTTTGATTTCATAAAGGTTTTCTCTTGGGAGACCATTTAGAGTGACATTGCACCATGAAGGAATGATGAATTATAAACAGTCACAACGTTTGTGTGTGTGTGTGTGGTCAGCATGCTCTTTCTCCTCTCTGGTCCAGTGGTCTGATGTATCCCCTAGGCCCAGATGCTCTCAGCAGGAAGAGGCTGTCCATCCTGCGAAACTGCACTGATCTGACAAACCTGGGCAGATGTGCCAAGTGCCTCCTGCTTAAGGGTCACGTCCCGCTGTAAGCGATGGCCACAGATGGCCCATATTTCACTGCAAGCCTTCCTCCGCTCTGTAAGGTTAGGTCTCTCTCCTGAGCAGAGTCGTATGTGACCTCTCCAGAGAGCGAGGGACTGGGGACTTCGTTCAGCCAATTGGGAGATGACTGCCGCCACAGCCATGCACGGCGTACTTTTTTTTCCTTTTTTCCTCTCCCCTGAAGATCAGTCTTCTGAATTATGTGAAGTGCTGACTTTAATTTGTCCTGAGGAAAATAAAACTCCAAATAAATCAGATTTTGCAACAGTGTGAAATTTAGGCCAAGAGAAAATTAATCAGTTTTTGGAGTCTGTCATCAGATACAAAATCTCAAGTGTCATGAGCTGTTCTCAAAGATTTTTTTTTCCTCGCGTTTTATCTGTTTTATGTTCGCGATGAGCACATCTTACATTCCGTTTCACTCTGTTTATCCATCCATCCATCCATTTTCAATATAAGCGCTGTTACATAAAGCCTTCAGATGTGAAAAAAAGAAATTGTATGCGGTGTATTAAAATGTGAAGTTTTCTGCAAAACCGCATCAAAGTATAGGCTGAAGTGATTTAAGGGGAATTACAATTCACACTGTTCGTCGATTCAAAACAGCAAACACAATATCACCCTCTGAAACACTGACCTCAAAACAGAGTTCCCTCAGGGATTCGCTGAAGATGCATTAACAAGCCCCAATTGTAAATAAGTTTTTAATGGACATTTATTGAGCTGCAACTACACCCATTTTCCCAACGTTGATAAATTCTGATGTTTGTCTGGCTCCTCAGAAATTTTGCAAGCTAAACGTAAAGAGAATCCAGATAGTATTTTGTAAGCAAATATTTTTGAACAAATGACACTCCACATGTCATCTGTATATTTACGATGACTCAAAGACATGGGTGTGTGGGTCTAATTAAAAATGTGAGCGGGGTTAGCAGCCTGCTGCTTTCCTCCAAGTCTCTTGTTGCCAGCTCTTGGCAGCTCTGCTGTCAGAGAGCCAGCTGTTTAGTCCTGCCCTGAATTATTGCCAGCCCCGCAGTGCATTGTGGGACATCTGGTCCGAGCAATGCTTTTGTCATCTTTTGTCAATACAACGCTTAAGTTCTTAAGTCAGGACATTACAAGAAAGTGCTTCCATTTTATGAGAGACTTCTAATTATGGAGCATTCCAATGCTTCACTGCTTTTGAGCAACATACACTGAAACGGTCCTTTATACTGTAGTAGAACGAAATGTATGTATATGACATGTGGATGTTGATGTCCTTTCAAGTCAAAGAAAATAAGAAGATCAAGAGAAAAGCAACTTGATTATATTTAAGTGAAAGGAAATTAAACATTACATTCCCTCGGTGAGAAACAGCTGTATGGTTGGTAACCAGTATTAGATGCCAACCTTAGCTAGCTACAGTTTGTTGGTAAACACAATTGGTAGCATGCTATAGTGAAGTCCAGTTAGTTAAAGGTCCCATTTTTTAGTTTATATTAACTTAATAACACAGAAAGAAAATAAGATTTTAATAATATATTAGTAAACATCGCTCCATTTGAAGGGATTCACACAAAAAACTTTTAACATGTGATTAATTACCCATCTTAATGTCATTGCAAACCTTAAGGCAAAGAAAAGTAGTAAGTGCATTGTTAAATAGCCATGTGACTGGATCGCTATGAGAATATTTTTGCACACAAAAAACTGTTACTGAGTCTTCCGTAGGGGGACGCAGAGGAGAAGAAATGTTATTGTTGTCCTTATTTTTGTTTCCTTTGCACACAAAAAGTATACTCTAAGCTTCTTAAATTACGATTGAACCCCTGATGTCACATGGACCTTGACCATGGAGGGTCTTTTAATGTCGATGCGGGGTCAGGGAACTCTCAAATTTCTTAAAAAATACATTTATTTGTGTCGCAAGGATCAACAAAGGTCTTACGGGGTTTAGAACAACATGAGGCTGACTGACAGCATTTTCATTTTTGGGTGAGATATCTCTTTAAATGCTTTAGAAGTCTAGTTAGTTCATGTTAACTATGGTATTTTACTAATGTTAAATTTAAATCATTTGTATTGTGCAACTCTAACCAATTATACACGTTGTGTTATTAAAAGTGAAACACCCCCAAACCTGCGCTTAATCATAAAATCTAACACTTCACACAAATCTAACCCTAAAGTCTAACCCTTAACCCTTAACTTAATTATAAGTGTAGCAGGTACTGTAAATAAACCAGTATAAACTAATCTATACCAAGGACTGAATTCATACTTGACAGCTTTTTCACAGAAAGCTTTAATAGAAGGTTTTCAGTCATCATCTAGCTGTTAAAGTGTCAACAGTCAAATCAAAACAGCAGTGCCTCTTTGTGACCTTTCACAATCCTTTGCACTAACCTTCCCTGATCTGTTTAACTGCAGTGCATTACTGTCCTGTGATCAACGAAGAGCCCCTGCAAGTGAAGAGCATCTTTTTTGAGTACAGACAGGCCCCTGATGTCTTCAACTCCTCCTTGTGTTTATAATTCATTATTATCATGAAGTATATAGCCCCGTTCACTCTTCACAGGCAACTTCAAACGCTCCCGCCGCTCTGTTACCCTTTCCAAGAGCCGATACATAGCGCCATTGTACATCACATCCGGACTTCAAATATTCTTTGAGTCTCAATTTTGCCGACAAAAAGGAGGAACCAATGGCACAAAACAACGGCAACAAAAATATCCCCCCACTCTTTTTATCTTGCGTTTCTTCAAGGAACCCGTGTGTGTGTGTTCTCTTTGTTTTGCTCTAGAGACATGCTTCTTTTTTTGCTGTTGTTGTTGTCTTCTGTGAAGCTCGTGGGCCAAAAGCTCATAATCATTTCAAAAGGTCCTTTAAATATATAATAGGCATGCTACATCTCAGCAAACAAAGTGTCACTCCGAGGAGGTAAACATTCGAGCTGACTCTCGCAATCATGCGGCGGTCCCTGAAAAACGTCTGTTCTGTGCCCTCTGCTTTCACGTATCACCTTCGCAAAAACATATGCACGTTACCATCCAGGAATACAAAAAAAAGCGCTACAATCATACAAGTCATCTTTACGATTATAAGAAATCTTTACCCTTGCTGTGCTCACACACCAAAACACTTTAACTGCAAATGCAGAATTTTTTTTGATAATCTCCCACTATGAACGGCAATTTAGATAATATCATTATCACTGCTCAGTAATGAGTTTTAGTTCAAATGTTGTTTCACACTCCAATATCAATAATATTGAGAACGTTATTATAAGTTGCAGGTTTAATATCAGTAATTTTGATGTGGGGTAGTCAAAGATGACTATTATTATCTGACTATTAATTTGCGCAATAAAAAAAACAAACAAATCATTGGAGTAACTAAATGAACGACCATCAAAACTGTCAAAATGCATTTCAGAGGTGGTTGCTCCCACATAAATGTTATGTTTAGTGCAGACCGAGTTATTATCTTGCTGACTGGTGCATGTAAACACTGTCTGAGAGCCGAAAAAAGACGCTGTTTGGGGAAAATTGAGAAACTCACCCTTGGCACAGTCGTATTCCATAAATCTTTTAGCATGTGCCTGTTGGCTAAAATACTTGGCCCCAGAACAGAACTTAACCTCACTATTCAGAGATGTAGTATGAGAAAGAGAGAGAGAGACACAGGATGATAGACATGACACTTCTCACCGAGTCAGGACCTGGGCCAATGACGTCGCAAACCGCTTAAATTTTCACTCGCCCACAGGTCCGAAAAACTGCTCGCTGCAAACGTTGACAGCAATTTGAAAATCATCGACCAGAACACCAGAGAAAAAACAAATCTTTATTATGATTAATCCTCAAACCGCCGTGGTCTGAAAAAGCAGCATCAAAGCTGAGTGCTTATGAAGGGTATCAGACTTTTTTTTTATACGGATGAAGCGGGATTGTTTCTCGAGCTGAGGCCCAGTGTGTAGCTGTTGTGATGAAGATTGCCAGTGGCTTCTTGTGGCTGTGTGTTTGCGGGACCGCTAGAATGAGAGTGAAACCTCTGGATGGAGTTTCACTTCTGTCATCCAGATGTTTCTTATGACACTCCATGAGCTGCAGATTAGTCTGAGCTTTATAGGGAAAAGATTGCATCTTGGGACTTGGAAAATGACGCTTTCTGACCACTTATAACAGGTCAAAGATGTGGATTTTTCAAAGAAATGTCCTAATTGAATACTGTAAAAAGTGCAACATATACAAAGAATAAAAAGATCTATTTTTATGTCAATATGAGTATATTACATAAAGACTTTGGATTTTGAACTTGATGTTTCCTCTTTCAGTTTTTTTTCCCAAAGTGGTATAGTTTAAAATATATATGGATTTAATAAAGTAACGAATGAATAAAGGAAATTCAAAAGCAGATCCTCTCAGTTTAAGATGGTCTTATTATCAATTGGATCTAACAATTTACACAATACAACACTATATATAAATATAGCAATTATATATATATATATATATATATATATATATATATATATAAAATATCATCAATAAAATGTTTTATTTTATTTAACAAATAATATTATAT